>JAHDVE020009237.1:0-112327 GCA_022606495.2 Halesus radiatus | reverse complement strand
TTCAAGCAACGTTTCAATTCTGAATGGTGGTCTTTCTCACCAGGGCGATACTGAGAGTATCTTCCACTCTGGAACGTGCGCAAATATACTATATATTATTTTTATTTAATTAATTGCGAAACAACACAAATTAATTAAATAAAATTTACTTGCACACGCCGGGATTTGAACCCGCGACCTTCGGATTCGTAGTCGAGAGCCTTACCCCTCGACCATGGAGGCCGCCATAATAATAAAATGGGCAAATTCAAATATTTAATTCACATTCAACTTATTTTTTATAACTTATTGAAGTTTGTAAACCTAATTGTAATATTTAATCATTGAAGAAGATAATATTAACACATCCCAAATGAACCACGAAACCGAAAAAACAACAGAAAAAAAAAAGATTTCAGTCGCATCTGGGACTCGAACCCAGGACCTCTAGATATCCGGGGTAACCGCTTAACCAACTTAGCTAATGAGACCATTTCAATTTACGCCATCTACACAGATATGATACTTCACTTTCAAGATTTAATTCATAATCACTCCAAGCTTGGAAAATTACAGAAAGTCCTGGTCATAGAGCAATGCAGGCTACTGATGTTACTCCCCGGTGTTAAATTTAAACAGAGCGAAAACCTAAATCTGATCAACCGTAAATAAACCAGCGGCCTTCAACAAATTAGCTATGACAATAATCGTCATTTTAAAAGGACTATTATTAGGTTGGGATAGTGCGGAGCTTTGATAAATATTTTTTGTTAAACTAATTATTCGATTCCAGATTCAGAGTATTATAACGCTATTAGAGATTGTACTGATCAAGCTTCTAGGCTTCGCAATTTGAATATCATATTCATTTCACAACACACAAACGTTGATATTATCATACAACACGTCAGTGTTAAGTGCTTTGAAGTGAAATTATATCACTTGAGTACCACGCGATCTAACTGAAATTTTGTATTGAATTTGAAGAGTTCATAAGAATTTTTAAAAAAATATTCTGACTCAAATAAAGTTTTTGTACCAAAATCTAACTCTCGAGGACGTCATCGCAACCTCTTGTACAGTCGAGCGAGCCGCACAAACTTATTTGTAACCTCACCTATGGGGAGAGTTACGCATTTGCTAAATACGGTGGATCAAAAAAATGATCTGTTTTTTTTTGTTTGTTTGTTTTTTTTTTATGTAAATATAATGAATTTACATGATTTTTTCATTGCATAATCACTGTATAAACAGTACATTTATAATGAGATAGATTAAATATTTGTAATATTATAAATATTTGTATAAATTGAATACATAAATATATATAAATGTGCTAAATTAATTGACTATAATTGAGTGCGCTTATATTATTTGCCCCAGCGTGGGCGTGGCGCTACACGTCATTACTACGGCCCTGGCAAATGTTTTCAACGTATTCATTATAAAAGTAGTTAGAGATTAGATGATGCAGTCTGTCTTCCCAAGGCCGCTTATATACGGAAACAATTATGGATAATTAGTAGACGTCTTTATATCTCCTTAGCGCAATTAAATACAATTGAATGGGTATAATTACTCACCAATATAGAATCAGTTGCATGTTAAAACGCAATATAAGAATAGTAAAACAAGAATGTAACTGATTTTACGTAATATAACGTAATTTTAACATACATAAATACCAGGGGGCCTATTGCCGTTTTTTTTAAGGAAGATTCCTTATCTTTTTCCTTAGGCCTAAAGACTTCTTGTTTAACTGCGTAATTCCGATGAGACATAGTAAAACCATTCTAAATATATTGTTAAGAGATTATTTAAAAACACAAATTGATGAAATATCATCAAGTGACAGAAGATTTTGAACCAAAATCTTTATAAATAATTACATTATATTAGAATGCATTTTAAAACATTTTTATTTTGTTTTTAAATAGCATAAATAATCTTTTTAACAAGGAATTAGGAGTCTTGTAAAAAGGTACCTACCTCACTAGATAGTGATGACCTTTTTTGTTACTAGTTCTAAAAGTGACCTTTTCCGTGGTGGTTAATCTATGCCGATCGAAGAGGTGGGACATTTCACTTATTTTACGAACTCAGTTCCAAATCCGAGTTGAGCCACACGGATTCGATTCCTCAGATTCGGTTTTCGTTCCTTTCGGTCCGCACAGATCCGCCTTTCCGGAAGCAAAAATCGTTCATATTACACTATTGATTAGGGACGCCTTTTATTTCTGACTCCAATCCAAAACCTTTGCCTTTCCTTAAGTGGGTGTTCGGAACGAGTGAATCCGGATTTGCAAACTCGGAGTGAGTCCACCGTCTTCGGAATCGAATTCATTGGACTCGGTCGGGAGTAACGACTTTCCCCTATGCCGCGTCTGCCGTGAATTGTCGAAAATGTCAACATCTATATAATGTTTAATAATGTTTAATTATATTTAAAGTAAATAATAACGTAATTTGTAACTTAATTAATATTGAGTTTTTCTCTTGTTACAACTATGCAAATATTGATTTTTTTAATGAATGTCATTCAATTATGACAGCTGACAGCTGTCAGCCGAGAGAACTAGAACAGAAGTTAATTATTTTAATGAAATGTCCTTATTATTTCCATTAGGCTTAAAGACTTTTTGCTTAAATGCGGAATTCAAGAGAGAAATAGTAAAAAAAATCCTAAACAGATTGAAGAGATTATTTGAAACACACAAATTGATGAAACATATGATTGTTAAGGTACAGTAAATTGATGTAAGTGAGTAAATTCTAACATGAAGGTAACAATCACATACAAAATAAAAATATAAATGGTTAAAACAAAGAAAAACATTAAAAAACAATATTAATCTCCATATATAAAAAATGACTGTTTGTCTGTCTGTCCTTGATTTTCTCGAAAATTATTCGAATGGTTTTGATAAAAATTATACATTTTTCTTATTAGTGACGGGAAGGTTTAGGGAGTAGTTTGAATGAAATCCAATATGCAAAACGTTTTAAAATTAGTATGAAAAGCATTGAACCCTCCATGTTGTATTGAGCTTGGCCCATATCTATGGGTATATCTATACCACTTTGGTAAGCCTCAGATTACACATTCAAAAGAAAAAGGTTTGTTTGGATAGAATATTTTATAAATGGAAAACACAAGTACCTGCTGTTATGTAACAAATTCGCTACAATTTAAAAGGAGTATCTAGACTCTTGCTAAAAGGCACCTAGCTCCTTGTTAAAAAGTCAGCGAGTTTATTTATGGTTCCGGGCTCCGCGACGGGAGCAACAATTCCTTCCATCATCAGCGTCGTGCGGCTCGCCACAGGACCACCGAGCACACTTCCACCCGTCATCCGGCGTGGGCTTGCCGCCCGAGCAACGGTCATTGCCCTCAGAACCATACTGCCATTGGAATTGTGAGGTTGTGTGTTAAGGGCAGAGCTAATTGCCGTTAGCAAATGGCAACTACGCGTGGGTGTCTCGCTCACCACACATTTGGGCACTGTAAACTCCTTGTTCTTGTATAAATCTAACTGGTAAAGTCAGTGACGAGTGATATAACTCCCTGTGTCCTGCTGAATGCTGACCGTGTGGAATTGCGTGTTTCCCGGCATCACATAATTGCGATGAAGGAACTCGCACCTGACGCCGTTACTTATGTAAACTGTATTTGAATCCTCTTTATCTGTGCTGTAGTTAACTGTGCTTTAGAATAACATGCCCTATTCTAGATTCATGAGAGAGAGAGAGAGATATTTGAACCTTTAGATGGGATGTGTACTGCCAATTGTTAGTGTATAATCCCCATATGTACAAACTGTGATTGCCCTCCCGTAAATAAACCCTGGCTAGAAGACGCATATCTTTGAATTTGGTAGTTCGAGTACCCTTTTCCTGATGCAGATATGAGGTACAAACTGTGATTGCCCTCCCGTAAATAAACCCTGGCTAGAAGACGCGCATCTTTGTATTTGGTAGTTCGAGTAACATTTTCCTGATGCAGATATGAGGTCACGCGCCGACTTACGACCTTGCAGAAAAGAGATTACATGTTCCGCCTACTGAGCTACCCAGGTAAGCCCGGAGTCAGGCGCCGGTCGTCTGGCCTCAAGGTAAATCATAACCTAACCTTTCCTAACCTGTAATCTCAACACTGCCGCCCTAGAGTGGGGCTTGTCCCATATCACTACTTAAGAACTTTATTATTTAAATATACATATTTTGATAAAATAAATGTTTGAAATGAATTGAAATTTTCAAATGAATGTTTCTTTGTTTATTTGTTTAGAAATGGTAATAATCGTCACAAGGCATTAATTTCGCTGTAAAATCAATTATGGCACCCAAACGACAAGCAAGATTTCAAAATTTCATGACTTTATTCCAAAAACATATAAATAATCACGAGCAGGGCCGGGTACAAATCAGCTAGTAATCAAATAAAATGATCTTACTATTGACAGCAAGGAGATGTTTTATAAAGTTCGGAATTTGTAATTAGTGTAACTGTAAAACATATATTGAAAGAATGGTTTATTTAAAGAAAAACGATCAAAATATTAATGTTGGAAAAAACATTTCATAAGTAAAACGACACGTTGAATAGATAGTAACTATACCACAATCGAGACTATCGACTTAGCGGTTCGTACCCTATTAATTAAATAAGTAATGCTATTAAATCAAAGCATAGAAATTGGAAGATGACACGCACAATGATCGCAAATAATTTTACATTTAATGCAGGCTAACAGATTTACATTAGATATGGCAGCCACTGCATTTCTCTTTTGACTTTTCATTAGTTTAATTTACTGTACAAACAAACAGTACATTCATAAAAATGAGTGGTCTACAGTTTACAATTGTCTCTATGAAATATCTGGTGAGTGATTATGTACCTTTTATGGGCGGGGTTAGTACATACTACGGAATGATTTGAGGTAAAAATAAAACGGCGTTTATGTGAACGTGTATGTATGTGAATGATGGTATATAGTAGGGAGTTGAATGCGCATTGTTTATTTTACGAGTAATATTTTTCTTAAATGATAATAGGAGTAAAAAAAATTGTCTAGATTTGAGTTTTAACAAAGATTATCGAATGTTTGGAGAACATGCAAAATTTTAGTGAATTGGGTGCAGCGTTTGTTTTGTTGTTTAATGTGTAAAATAGTTTGGCATGAAAAAAAAACTCCCTCCAGAAATTAATCAAACAGAACCTAATTAATGCTAGATTAGATTAGGTTTTCGGCCTAGTTTATTTTCGTATTTTTGATGACTTAATATCACTTTTAAAAATTGTGCCGAATAATACGTGTGTTGATTTATCACGGAATCGTTTAGATTGCACGTCAAGGTTAATTTAATTCAGGGCAGTCTATTTAATTATTTAGGATTTTACAATGATACATCATTCATTTTTGACTTATTTTGAGTCGATTACTTCCGGGTTCAATTACGAACGCGTAACAAAAAATAGACAAACACTGATTCATTAATTTCCTTTATTAAATTGACGCTGTATGTTCGGGGGCTGAAGGTTTTGTGAAAGATTGTTTGATGTAGTCAAAACATGTTTAAATGAATAAATAAGCAATGAAAACTATGAAAAAAAAACTGGAAAATCGACAACATAATACATTCTCCTCAAAGGAATATTTTGTTGTGTTTACTTCATTTTTAGTTGGAATAATTTGTACATAACACTTAAATGGATGAGTCAGCAGTATTTTTTTATGCTTGTTTACTATTTAGCGGGTCCCGAGTCCGAGAGGATTGCCGATTGTCACTTACGAAAGGTCAGAAGTCAAAGCGGTTTCGAGTTTTAACATTTCATCATTACTATCAGAATTTAAATCAAATAACCCTAATTTACATTCGGATGGCAAAATATCTAATCTTACAATCCTGTACAAAAGATCTAATGTTTCTAAATGTGTATCAAATCATAAAAAAACGTGTGGAGATAATAAACATACTTTTTAAAAACCTACAAAAGACCGCAGGCAGAATTTACACTTATGCCAATTCAAACTCTAAGAATAATTTATGTCACTACCAGAATCTCTGGTAAGATATGGTTTAACAATATGGGGAAATATCACTAAAACCAATCTCTAACAACAACCAAAATTGTTCAAAATGCTATTATAAACTAGACGAGTAAAAAATTATGCAACAAATAACTCAAAAATAATTCATTATAAATTTTGTTGTGTTTAATTCGTAAACCTCCATTTTTTATTTTATTATTATTGTAGTTTTTAAAAATTTAATGTAAACAATTTTAATAAATCGGTTTCACCGGTAATAAATCATTTTAGGCACCATAAAAATTTTAATTGGGTGGGATTCATATAAATAAGTCATCTAAACGTGGCCTAATCTCAGTTTGTAAATGGCTGTGAAGGCCGAAACAGCTGTCACAATAATAAAAAATACTTGCAGATTTCACTAATAATGTTTCAAGTCAATATTTAAAATAATACAGTGTTTTTCTTTGTTGAAACTACGCAAATGTAGATATTTTTAAAGGAGGTCATACGATGAATGACAGCTGTAATCCGAGAGATTCGGAACTGCTGTTAAGCAAAAAATCTTTAAGCCTAAGGAATTTAAGGATTAGGACAATGTCTCATCCTTAAAACGAACCGGAATCGAGCCCCTAGACTAACTTCAGATGTTGATGGGCAATTTGGGAACGTTTGACAAAAAAAACTGCATTGAAGTGAGTAGTTTTAAAGAGGTATTACATATCGTTAGTACTTTCATAAAATATTCTAAGATCGAACTTAAAAAAAGCCTTGCATGTAAGAATTTATACTGTACTTGGTAGTTTTGGTATCTGATAGACAGCTATACCAAAACTGGACGCCGGAAACTATATCCAGAGTAAAGTGCGACATGTAATATGCGCTCACAGATGGCGAAAATTAAATTATTTTTAGCACGTTGTACTTTAAATATTGAAATGAATTGTTCGCTGGCGGGTGTACACACATAATATGAAATTGAAAAAAATTGTTATTGTAGGTTTAAAGCTCTAGTCCTTCAAGAAACATATACAAATATGCAATTTGTTATTGTAACACTAAAATATTTATACAGTACTAGCTGATGTGTACCCGGCCTTGCTCAGGTTTAAAGTTATGATGTTGTGAATGCTTGCTTGTCATTAGAGTGCCATAATTGATTTGACAGCGAAAGTACCTATCTCCAAATAAAGAAACATTCATTTGAATATTTTATTTCATTCCAAACGTTTATCAAGATATATCTAAATCAAAAGTTCTTAATTAGGTACCTATTCATGATTTCCATTTTGAAAATATTCTACCCAAGAAAACCTTCTTTTTCTTTCAATGTACCTTTCACTATTTGCAAAAAAGGCAAGTAGTAGCCGATTTAACATTTCTACATAGAATTCTAAATAATAATATCGACTGTACCGAGCTTCTGTCCCTAAGTAATTTCAACATACCCCTGAGGCGTACGCCATACAGCACTATTCCAAACTCATAGTTACAAAACAAATGTGGCTGCAAATTTGACAATTAACCGTGCTCTTCATTCATTAAATGATATTTGCCTAGACAACTCTAAATTGATATATTTTTAGATTTACTGGCTGGAGTATCAGTGCGCATACGACATCACTTCTATACGTAGATCAACACATTTCACATCTACAAATACACTCACACACACTTATATACTACACATGTCACCCGGTAAATACATTTACAAATTAATAAGAAATTACAAGGAAACTTTATTCAATATGTAATTTTAAGTCCTGGAAATCGTTTCTCACTGTTACCAATGTACTGTTTTGTTTCAATAATAAAAAATAATCCATATGTAAAAACGAATGTTTTTCTGTCTGTCCTCGAAAATTACTAGACCGGTTTCGCTGAAAATAGCAGTTTGTTCTTATTAGTGCCGGGAAGTTTTAGAGAGTAGTCGATGATATCCAGCATATAAAGCTGTTATAACGTTTTAAAATTAGTGAAGAAACGATGGCCAAAGGAGGAGAAAGCGTAACACGTCATAATATCACACAAATCAATCACTCCACTATTGGCATTTTGAAAATCTCAAATCACAACTAAGTGGAATAAAGTGTTAGTTTTATTATTCCTAATAAAAGACCACTTAATAGTTTGACTTTTATTTATTCGACCTGCTTACTGGTCAAGAAATAGAATTAGTTAGACACGTCATATGAATATGAATCGTAGACAGTACATTTATAGAGAACTGATTGCTGCTTTCAGCACAAAAAAAAATAGGAAAATAGCATTTTTTAATAAATTATCATAATCGATTATTTATCGTTTTACATGTACAACAGAGGGTGCATTCCAAATACTCGTAATAAACATTATCCATCAAATCTTACTCACATAAAAATATTAATAATATATATTAAATTTTACTAAATTATTGCAAGAACTCAATCTACACTTCAGGAAATATGCGAAACGATTAAAAAAAGCAGGAACTAAGTGTGCTAAATGACATGACGCATATATATGTCACATTACAATGTTGACTGTATTCTATATAAAAATGAAGATTTGTGCTCGATGCGCATCCAAGGGAAGACTCGTTTTTGTTAGTGTCGAAAAAGGGCATACCTTTCGGTAAATATCACAAAAGTGGCAATCAGTGCCATCTGTTGGTACGTATATTAATTAGAACAATTTTACTAACGACATAATAATCGTATTACGTTGGTTTTCTTTCATGTGCCCTCGATAAAATGTGGAAAGTTTATATATCCTGTAATTAACTGGTAATATGTATACATAAAGTGGTTATTTGTGGCAGGAAATCCCAATTAACATCGGCAGAAGCCAATCGGCCTAGCTATTCTTGGTAGGTTTTTTATATCAATTAATTCGTCGATTTTCCTACTGTCTCCCTGATTAAAAACTGCGTGCACGCCACTGATGTACATTTGTGAAAATTCGAATGGTCAATGGACCCGTTAGAACCAAAATACGTTGTTATCAGTTAGTAAATAGAAATTAGGTGGAAGGTTTACACGAAATGGCAAGATAACATTGCGAAAACACGTTTTGGTTACCCATTAAAAATATATACATAAATGTAAATATTGGTGCGGTCGGTGGCTCTGTCAACAAAATGTGTCGGGATCTCACCCAGGCGTCGTGGTTTCAATTCGCTTTTAAAGATGTTAGTGGGAGGGCTTAAAATTTTGTCAGGTTATTCGTAACCCGAGAAGGATAAGTTTATCTGTATTTTAAAAATAAAAAAAGGAAACCTTATGGCAAATTAGTAGCTACTATTTGACTTCGCCGAAATTTAAAAACACTTTGCCTTGAACAATCTATCTATCCATATGTATTAAGAAGAGTGTCTCATTGTTTTTTTGTTTTTTTTTTAAATAAAAAATACAGTTTTATTCCGAGCTGGATGAAATTTTGCACAGTTAAAAAAATAAATTATTGTTTATAACAGACTGCGTCCACTTACTATTGAAATGAACGAAACAATAGTATGTATAAAATTATACGGAATGACAAGAATTAAAAAAAAAAACATTAGAAAAGATTTTTTGAAAGTCTCTTGAAAACTTCAAGGTTTGTGTTGTAAATATCAAGAGATATCTGATTTATCAGCTCCGTACCCTTGTCATGCCGTGCTGAGCTAAGACGTCTGTTCTACCATGTTGTATGCATATCAGATCGTGGTGACGCTCCTGATAGTAGTTGTTTGGTACAAACAGCTTATGGCATTTCAAGAGGTATGAACTATCAATCAAATTATTTATAATTTTATACGCCGTTACTGCAAGGGCCCCACTCCTTCTAGACTGGAAACTTTGGTAGCCCGTCTCAGAGAGCAAATTTTCATGGTGCATAAATTGCGGGTATCCACCATGCATTCTCATAGGTAAAAATCGGAGAATAAAAAAAAAAGTTAATGTTAAATGTAAATATTAACTTTTCTACATATTCTACAAGTTCGAACCTTATAACGCAGTTGAACATAGAAGCCACGTTCAAAATAAGAGGAAGGTCCCTATCTACACGAGATTTTAAAAAATCACCTACTCATATCCCTTTCTCACCCCTTAAAGGAGAATTATGGTTCTTCTGGGGGGGTGGGTAGGGGTAGGGGTAGAAGTACAGTAGTAGGGGTAGAGGTAGGGGTAGGGGTAGAAGTAGACTAGTAGGGGTAGAGGTAGGGGTAGGGGTGGGGATAAGACATGACAAAATGAACACTACTTCGAACCGTTGATAGCCTCGGGCAACGCCAAGTACTTCAGCTAGTTAAAAGTATATTACACAAACTGCTACAGGTGTTGCAGAGTTGTAGTTACTCTCAGTATTGTCCTGGTGGAAGACCACCATTCAGTATTGAAACGTGGCTTGAAATGGTCTGAGCGATGTATTCGTGTCACAAGACCTTAATAGTCAGGTACTTATCAACCTTCCTCTCCCTTATATCCTACATTTCCCCACCCCCCTAGCCGTAGAACATATCACTATTGGGGATGTCATAGGACCACTGGTTCCGGTTGTAGTTGGATCAATTTTGCGGTATTCACACTTGCTGGAAAATGCTAGTAGGTGCTACTTTGCTTTGTCATAATATATTTGGAAATAGTTTTTATTTTTTTTATTTCAACATTAAAATATTATGGTACAAACTATTTGGTGATTGATTGATTAAATCGGTACTTTAGAGCTCCATAGTTCTTGATGTAAATAATGTTGCAAGATGAAAAAAAATTTGTTTTTAGTTTTACCATGTATTTTTTAAAGACGTTCTTTATTTATTTTCTATAAATGTGTATAGTTAAAATAATAATGCAATATATATGTACCAGTGGCGTGCAGTTCACAAAGGCTGAAACTCTGTACCTACCCAAAAAAAAACAAACCACCAAAGAAAATAAAATAATTATGGCCAAAATGCGTTTTATCTACAAAATTGTGAATGTTTTTAATGTCACGATCGTTCTGCATTAATAAAATGATTCTATTTGACCAAATTATACTATTTAGTAAGATAATAAAAGGGCCACTTTCAAATAAATAAAAAAAATGTACATAGTAGAGCTTGAAACATTACATACATCACCTAATTTTGGTCATAGAGCAATGCACGCAACTGATATGTACCTAACCTAAATTTAAAAAAAAACATAGATTGTTACTAAGAATCCGTTGACAAACTGATGTCTATCAGTTTAACGACACTTTATAGTATTATGTAACATTTGCAAAAAGAAGGCTTTTTTTAAGACCTAGTAATTCCTAATAGAAACGGCCTCCGTAGTCGAGAGCCTGACCCCTCGAACCAATCGAGCCTTACCAATCCAAAGGGAGCGGGTTCAAATCCCGGCGTCCGCAAGTGAATTTTATTTAATTAATGTTCCAAAGTGGTAGATACTGTCAGTATCGCCCCGGTGAAAGACCACAATTCAAAATTGAAACGTTTCTTGAAATGGCCTTAGCCGCGTTTGGTAACCAAATCTGAATAGCCAAGTATTTCCCCACCTTCTTATTCCCCTTCTCCTTCTCCTCACCACTTCTTTCACCATCACAACATTCCCCAATTGAGGATGCCATAGTCACACTGGCTCCAGACGATTGGGAGCAGTTGGGACTCTTATGCGGTATTCAAATTAATAAAAAATAAATAAATAGAAAATCACGTGCAATATTTCTACGACGCGTAGTGACACTTGACCGTACACATTTTTTTGCTGCTTCGTATATCAGATCTCAGAAATGTAGATAATTATGTTCAAATTATCGGAAAAAATATTATTTGCACATAGTTATAAAATATAAAATGAGTGGATATTTTTTTGTACTGCTTTTATAAAACACTTGCTGTTGTGTACCCGGCCTAACTCAGGATATTTTTTTTGGAATAAAGTGATGAAGTTGTTTTGCTTGTCATTAGGGTGCCATAATTAATTTGACAACGAAAGTAACTATCTCCAAGTAAAGAAAAATTCATTTGAATATTTTATTTCATTCCAAACGTTTATATTTTCAAAATAAGTTCTCAAGTAGGTAACAACTCAAGTTTTCCATTTTTATAATATTCTACCCAAAAAAACCTTCATATTTTGAATATGCAATCTGTAGCTAACCAGAGTGTTATATCTATGGGCTAACCGAAATAAAACATGGCGTGTTCAATGTTTTTCATACAAATTTTAAAAGTTTATAGCAACAGTTTTACATATTGGATTGCATCCAAACCTTCTCGGCACTAATAAAAACAAATTGTGCTATTTTCAGCGAAACCAGTAGAGTAATTTTCGAGAACATCGAGAACAAACAAATAAACCTAAATTGATTTTCATATATGTAGATCTCCTCAAGGCCACTTTACAATTTGTACAAATATAGTTAAAATCATAATTTTATCAATCTAACACGCGGACGTATAGCCTGTAAGATTATATGTTTTTTTTTTAGTTTTATAGTTAATAAATATTCCAAAATATATTTAGAATATTATTACCATAAATTTTTAAATAATTAATCTCATTATTTTATTTTTTATGCCTTGTTATTCTCTTGATTTAAATTATAATAATAATAAAAACATTTATTTTTTTAATAATTCAAAAAAAAAATATTATTTAATATTTCATAAGAATTTTTAATTGTATTATAGTTTTTTTCGTTTTTAATTAATTGCTTTTCTTTTTTTATAACTTATTGTTGATTTTTGTTTTTGTTTGTAATTTGTCTATTCTTACATTATTATTTTTGTATTTTTATTATTTGTCCACGCTACTTGCCATTATTTTGAGGTATACTATGTATCCTGATGAGGAAATCTTCGCTTTCAAAACATGTTGATATTTTTATATTAAAAAGGTGTGTAAACAAATAATTATTATTAATTTCATTAAAGTAAATTAAAATTAACAAATTTATTGAGTTCACCAAGTATTTTAGTTTTGTATTATTATGACAGCTGTTTTAAAACTGTAGTTAGGACACATTGAGGCGACTTTTTTACTGGCAGAAATTTAAGTTTAAAAAAAATTGAATTGAGTTCCACGAATCAAACACAATAACAATTAATTAGTAAGATTTTTATAATTAAAATGAAATTATGGGATGTTTGTAGGTAAATCATAATATTACGTATTTATGAATACAAAATAATATTTCAATTTAAACATTGTAATAATTTTATTTAATCTAATGATTAATAACACGATTTTTATCTTATTAGAGCATTCGTGGATGTTGCAATATGGACTAGAAATGAGAATCTCTGATTTTTGATTTTTGCATTCGATTCAATTCAATTCTATAATGCATCAACCCTTTACACTCATTATTTGTCTTTAAGTCTTTAATATTTAGATTTTTACTAACGAGAATTTTGTTTTTACTAGCTATTGGTTAATTAAAACGTTTTTTATATTTAGTTATTTCAACACTACACAGGTGTCCCTAGGTTCCTTTCAGGGCCTATGTTATCTTTGTACAAACTGTGCGGAGCCTTTTCAAGGAAAATACCTCATTTGTTTTCTTAGGTTTTGAAGTGTTATAAGATGGAGAAAACATAGAAGACGGTATATTAATCCATGCATTCGACGGTCTCTTAAGTAAAGATTTATTTATTATTTTTCTGTGTACCGCATAGGGGTAGGGAAAGGGATAGGTGTGGGGGTAGGAGTAGAGGTAGGGGTAGTGGTAGGGGTAGAGGTAGAGGTAAGGGTAGGTAGGTAGGTAGGGATAGGGCTAGGGGTAGGGGTAGGGATAGGGGTAGGGGTAACACATCACAAACTCAAAGATTTACTCCAAACCATTCAAAACCCCGGGCAACACCGGGTACTACAGATAGTTTAATATAATGAACGAAGGGTTTTGGAAGTACCCTTCCTTCCACAGTACTATATTAAAACTACCCGAAGACACAAAATAAAACAAATAATTAATTAACTAATAATTGCTTAGTTACAGATGCACGAACGTTCACAAATGAAATCTTAAAACTTGTAAAAAGTACAAATAACTTTTTGTGATTTTTTGTTAACCCACATGGGTTAACTGTTTTTTTAGTTAACCCACATGGGAGGGATTTTCCAATTGACGAAGATATGCAGGTGTATGCTCTGAAGAATCTATCAAACTTATTGTTATGATTTTTTCAAAATAACATTTTATCTCTCAATATTTTCTGAAAACCGTTTATTTTAACCTACCCGTACCAATGGCAATCGATGTTACCGTTAGCTTTTCCTAAAACGAATTATTGCCAGTTAAAAAAAAAAAAACGTACATCTTGACTTTTACATGGAGTTTTAGAATAGAATATAATGAGTATATAGAGATTTAAACCATATTAAACCATAAAGTGAGGAACACTTTTTTAAAATGTTTAACGGTAACATTATATAGAAAAATAAAACAACATTTCAACATATTTCAAAAATGCTTCATTTTCCACGCTACAATAATTAACTATGGTATTGCTGGTATAGATGACGCTTTACTTTATAAATGGAGTCAGCAAATATATCAACAGTACCTCTAACTTGTTGCCCAGATAGACTGATAGTTGGTTGTGAATGTGTCGAATAAAAATGTTACAGTATGTAAAAAAAAGTACATATAAGGAATAAAGATACTCATCGTAGTCCAATGCAAAAACAATACATAAACAATGAAAAAAAATACAGGAATAGATGATGCTAGGCATGATATTTGATTTAATGATCACTCAGCAAAAGGGCTTATTGAATACATTCGTGTCACAAGGTGCTTTGTCAAAGCGGATTGAATGCTGTGGAAAAGAGATCCCCGAGACGTATGCGTCGTAAAACCACGTATGACCGGTAGAAAAATATTGTGATTCGCAGAGAATGCAAGGTTGATGTAAGCGTAATGAGTAAAATTCAGAAATTCACGCTTAGACGGTTTGGCCATGTAGAGCGGATGAGCGAAGAAAGGAGTATAAGGAGAATATATGATGCGAATGTGAATCGAAGAAGTATTTGAAAATATTTGAGACGGGCCATGTTAAAAGCCGGAATAACAGAATAGTATGTTTGAGAAGATGTATGAATTTTGTGTGTGCCAATATCGAGTTGTTTGGCGGTCTGTCTTCTCTGCCTGTCTCTGCGGATAATGGTTAATTAGTTTGATTCGGTCTCTATAGTATTTCAATAAAAAAAGGGTTTTATCGACCATGTGCATGTATAAATAAATAATTGATAGATCCTTGACATGAGGCGATTCAATCACGTGATTCATTTAGTCATGCCATGTCTTAGTTAGGCTTCCACGACTTCTTCTGCAATTCGTTGTTGCGTCATACTCCTTTCTCTGTCTATCCGCTCTGCATGTTCAACATCTTAGCGTCTCTTTCTTAATCTTGCTAATTACGCATAAATCACCACATTTGTAACATGTTCACGGTTTACCACACATACGCCTCAGTGACCTCATTTCTTCAGCATTTAGTCTTCACTACACATCTTTTTTTTTTTTTTAAACAAAGACAAATATTACCTCGTTACGAATAACCTGACAATATTTGAAAATCTCCTACTACTATCACCGCAAGCGGAAGATGTTGCCTGTGTCGTGATGGAGTACTTAGCCAGCTGAAGAATTGAACTCACAACGCCCGAGTGAGACCTAGACGCGATGCCAACTCGGTCACTGACTGGTCATTCTCTTTAGTTTTTATCGACAGGTAATTTAGTAAATAACTTTAATGTATTGCAGTAACGCTGGCGTGTTAACTTGAAACTAAAGGAATTTTTCGAGCTTAGTAATAGAAGGGTTAATAACTCTTTTGGAATCTTTACATAGATAGGTATACTGTATATTAAAATTAAGTAAATAATTATTTAACACCTGCTATAGACCTGCTATAGACCTGCTATAGACCTGCTATAGACCTGCTATAAACATTGAACTTACTATTATCATAAATTACTCCGCGCCTTTACAGCGGAGCGGCCAGTTCAAGAAGTAACGCCAAACAGAGCAGTCCGGAGATAAACGGGTTTGCGTTATTATTTTGCTATTTAACGATGATCGGACATATTTTTTCAATATAAGGCCGATAGCCGCTCGGAAATTTAATACATATCCTCAGGCAACGTACCCACGTACAAGTTTTTTGCGTTAAAATAAATCGGTGTGTAAATTCGTCTTCGCGAAGTATAAATCTTATTCTGTTTCAAGTTAGACATCAATATGTTTAACATCACATGCCCGAGTTGTGCGAACGTGCTTTTGTTTACTTCATTTGCATTTGTTTTATTTTATCTATGGGTAAAATATGAATTTTCTTACTGGAAACGTCGAGGGGTCTACAGCCCCCCATCAACATTCCTGATCGGACATTTAGGAAAAGTGGTTCTCATAAAGGAGGCTTTTGGAGTTCGCCTCATGAAATTATACCAAATGACCAAGGAACACAAATATGTTGGAATACATCTCGGTTTGAGGAGAACTCTTTTGATCAACGACTTGAACATGGCTAAAACCATTCTCCAGAAAGACCACGATCACTTCAACAGCCATGGGTTTAAGAGAAACAAGGAAGTCGATCCTTTGGGAGAGCATCTGTTTAATTTGGATGGAGAAGAATGGAAAAGGATTCGAACAAAGTTGACTCCTACATTCACTTCGAGCAAGATGAAATACATGTTTGATACGATGCTGACTTGTTCAGATGAAATGATCCTTCACATCAAAGAAACGGTAGCATCTGGAGGTGTTACTGATATAAAAGAACTCATTGCCAAATTCGGGACCGATGTCATTGGATCCTGCGCTTTTGGTATTCAAACCAACAGCTTCAAATATCCCGATGCCGAATTCAGAAGAATGGGCAAAAAAGTATTCGCTCCCGTCTTCAGCAAAATTGTGACAGATCTTTGGACGATATTGGCTCCATCGACCGTGCCTAATGCACTTGTGGATCTACACAATAAAGAGCTGACGGAGTTTTTCACAAATTGTGTCAAGGAAACAATTGCACATAGGGAGGCTAATAATATTAAGAAGAACGATTTCCTTCAGCTGCTCATGGACATGAAGAATTCAGACGAGAAATCAGGTAAGGAAGTTGTGCTTTTTAAATCACTGAATTGACAAATCTCAAATAAAATGTGAAACAGAAAATAAATAAATAAAAGGTAACACTACAATACCATACTCATCATCATTACATAATAATAATTGACATTGATAAACACAAAAACAATTTAATATCATTCAGTTTATATGTTATATTCCGTATCCATTCGAAGGTCACCGGTTCAATTTTGTCTAATAAAAAGCATGAATAATCGCACCAATTTAGTGATGCAAATAAAATTACATAATTTTGTACTTATATTTGTTTGTATAATAACGTCATCACGTATTACATACTGGTGAATTTCAAAAAACGTAATAAATATAATATATATTCTTTTATTAATCCCGATAAGAGTCTGTAGCACTGAGTAGATTGTTTTTCTTTGTTATATGGTCCGCAGCCACCACGATTGGCGTAACATTTTTTTTTTTATCAATTCATATGTTATGTGTAAGGTACCTACCTATATCACAAGACACGCTCCTTTTCCAAAGTAATATTATGTTTACATAAAGATAATATTTCTTTTATGCGCGGAATCGAGTCCAGAATCTCCCGTCCCATTATAAAATTTTCGGAGGCTAACAGATAAAAAAAAGTTTGATTGTGAACGTATTGTACGTTTTGATACAATTATGAAAGTGATATATTATCTAAATTCATCGCCACGTGTAAGATTAAATTGAATCGTTATTTCATTGTATATATTTTCATATATATTTTTTATATATGCATATTTATTATACATAATTAACAATGTTGTTTACATGGTAATATGTATACACGGTAGTTAAAAAACTAAATTTATGCAATCCTTTTTTTATACCTCCCTAATTGAGAATTTCTCGGTTTATTTTTTCATGCCCATTCATTTGTTCCCAGGGCGACGGACTTAATAATAATTAATTGACTGATTCATTTCATATCGGATATATAAACAATATTTTAAATATTAGAATCAAAGAAAGTCTAAGACGTCGTAATAATTATTTTTTTCTGAATTCGCTAAAAAACGGTGCGGTTTAAAAACAATCATAGTTTTGATAAAAATATAGGAATCATTATTCATCGCAATAATAGTAAAGATAAAAGTTAAATAATTTTGAATTCTAAGATTTTAAGAAATACCCTAATAATAATGAGTCTATTATTAACAATATCAATATCATACAGCCCCATCTTAAGTATGTTGACTTTCACCCTTTTCTCAATCTCTATTTCTTTTGTCACTCTTTAGTAATTCCTAGTCACGCCTATTGTGACGCCTAATATATATGTTCTGCACTAATTATGAAATATTGTTAAGTTAGTAAAAAATTTTGCTATTGAATAAATGGTTATTACGTTGAAACAATGTTTTTTTTTATTTCATTTAAAGATTCATTGCTTTACTTACGCAATATTGATCGATTTTGCTGCTTACTGCGGATTACTGATGATTATTTTGTGTACTTATAGATTACGGTTAGTTTTATTATGATACGTTTTGATTATTAAAAATTACTCCACCTACTTGCTGATAGCGCGTAATCCAATTTAGATAAGATATTGTAAATCTTTAGTTACATCATTTTATTACCATTTTTTTTATCTGCCCAAAAATTAATTTGATTTATCTATCTGTTTTGAAGTGTTCGCTCTTTAATTACATAATTTTAAATAAATAAAAAAAACTAAGAGCCCAGTCTTTATTAGTGCTAGAATCTGGATCGGATATTATGAGTAAAATTATAATTGATGTTGAAAAAAATAGATACATAACGTAATAATACCAAATCAAATATAATTATTATCAGTATTTTTTGGTCGCTCCTATAATATTTTATAATATTATTGTACAGAATAATCAAATCAATTCACCATTCACTACTATATCAAAAACACGCGAACACCTCAGTACAGGCTCTATTAGTTCTATTCTATTTACTTCACACGACATAACATATTATACAAAATCTTTCTATAATGAAATACTGTTAAATTAAACTGATTTTAACTGTAAAATAAATAGAAATAAATTAATTAATTAATTTTTAAATTTTTTATCATTTTTCTATACTTGAAATTATTTTTTAGTATTCATTTATTCCTGAAGATGATAGCATTGCTATCGAAACATGTAGAGAAATATTTATATATTTTAATTAAAGTGGTAAATACAAAGTATATTTTTAATTTATATAAGAAATAAATTAGTTAAAAATCACAAAACAGTAGAAAAACTTGCTTCGTACTCCGAAGTCAACTGAGAGCTTTAAAAGTAAATTGAAACCTTTCCAAAAAAAATCGACCTACTAGTAATAAATAATTACAGATTAATAGCTTTCTTTGAATATTTATTTATTGCAGGAAACCACTTGACCATAGATGAAATAATACCACAAGTGTTTATATTCTTCGTCGCTGGTTTTGAAACCTCTTCAACAGCAGCCACTTACGCCTTTATGGAGCTGGCCAAGCACCAAAACATCCAAGACAAAGCCAGGGAGCAGATTGACAAGGCCATGGAAGAAAACGATGGGAAGATCACATATGAGATGGTCAACCAAATGTCATATCTGACGCAGATTGTCAACGGTAATGCATTTTTTAAGTTTCTTCAAACTTTAACTTTCTTTCTTTAAGTGCTTTTTTAATTTTTGGAGATTTTTTTAACGTCTTAAAAAAGTTATAAAATGCAACCCAATGATACAAACTGTAATTTTTTTTTTAAAATACCCCTTGAGAAATAATGCTTCATCTAACAATGTAATATTATGCGATAACAGGTTCTAGAGAAATACACTTTAGAGTTCATTATTGCAACGCAATGCAGTGTAAGGTGGAGCTTTGTTATTCCAAGGGGTTGATACGTTCTACATTCATATACCTCGAGCATTACAATGTAATGAAAAATCTTCACTTTTCGTGAACAGATTCTTTATTTTAAATAATTTAAAATCATGTGTTATTAGTCTTTGGCATTTCCTGTTATGATGATTGACAGAAAAAAAGTACTGATTTAGATCATACGCCATTATTTCAAGATAACGTCTCAATAAAACTTTTACCGTGAAATAGCTATCTCACTTAATGTAGATATAATCAATAAACATAACAAACAAATTAAAAAAAAAAATTATAATTTACTTTTCAGAGTCCCTCAGGATGTACCCACCGCTGCCTTTCATCTTCAGAAAATGCAACAAGAACTACAAAATAGCTGGAACAGAGACAGTGATTGAAAAAGATACATTGGTCCTTATTTCAGCATTAGGTATCCACAGGGACCCCGAATATTACCCAGATCCTTTGAGGTTTGAACCTGACAGATTCAGTCCAGAAAACGTAGCAAATAGACACCAGTACTCCCATATTCCATTCGGTGAAGGACCCAGGATATGCATAGGTTTGTAATTTATCCATTTATTTCAATTTTTCTTAAGACTTATTACTTCTTTCCATACTATCTTCCATCTACTCGTATATGACACAAACTGTCAATTCATGGTGGAATTTTATTTTAAAACGATTTTTCATGATTTCACTTATTTCACCGAGAAATTTCTCAGCAATAAATGTGAGTATTAGATAGATCAAATGGGGCACACTCCTGACATAAATACTATATATACGATAGATTTTATTTAATTTGTACCAATCTGAAGATGCCCGTTGTAACGTGTAACCGGTCCGGTCTTAAATAAACAAGTGGAAGAAAGTTTTAAAGATTTTTAATCAAAAACGAGAAATACTCCGAATCCCAATTATATTCTTTAAAGAATACAAGTTAATCGTCTTTCAAACCATCGTCAAATCTAACCTCCTTCTGACGTAAACATTTTTCTAATCCCTCGTTTCGATTCAGATATCTTTTCTCATCTTAAATAACTATCTGGTTTTTGTTCAAAGTATGTATTATAATATCAAGTTATGAGATTTCTCAGTTTATTTTCTTTGATCGTTCAGTGGACGATTTACGTAAAAAGTTGTTTTAATAGTTAGACATATCAATTGAAAGAGGACCGAATATTTTGTGGAATTATGTGTTGACCAATGAACACAAAACTCATACAAATGAATGTTTTAATTTGGCTGAGTATGTTAATTTATTGAATATAATACAAGGTCTGTTAAAAAATCATCCAATATGCTCCAACAAATACATCCACGGAGAGCGTTTTTTCCCGCAAAACGATGTTTAAAAATGATTGACTTATTTCAAAAATGTTTTTTTTTGTTAACAGGAAGCAGGTTCGGCATATTGCAAGTGAAATTAGCACTCTTCGAGATCCTGCGAAATTTCCGCGTGGACCTGGTTAAAGACGCCTCAAAGCCCGTGGAGTTCGACCCCAAAGCCTTCTTGCTTCACACCGAAGGAGAGATGTTGCTAAAACTCACCCGTAGATCTGCTTAAACAAAGAGACCTCATTTACGATCTCACAACTGCATATTTTAAATTTAGATGCAGAAGGTAGATTGGATGAAATGCCAAAAGCGTTTTGCAAACAATCCATTTTTTTTTGTATACTAAGATAATTTTAGTGACAAAGTACATTTGAAAGTTATCAAATTGATCGATTTTTTTTAATGTTCTTTCCTATTCTATTGAAGATTTTTTTTAAATATTAAAACTGTTTTATATATTATATTTTGCCATCAATAACGGTTTTCCTCTTCTTTCTTTGGTAGTGGCGGATTTTGTGTGATTAGAAACCAAAAACATTTCCGTTTTTTTAATTTTTAAACAGCCAAATAGTATTCTTGACTAATCATAGTTATTCGTAGACCTTTGTTGTATTCGTGTACGTCTATAAATAGTTTATTCATTTAACTAATGAAAAAATTTTTATCAGTGTGGGATGTTTTAATCCAGGACTATAAATGAAGGAGCGTAAATATTCGTAAAATATTAATATTGTATAATATGAAATAAATCTTGTTTTAAATTTTTTTTAATGCATTATTTTAATTACTACAACATAAACATGGAATTTCTATGTATATAGTGATCAAAATCTCCTAACTAGAACTGAAAACAGCACTTCATTTAAACCAAAAGGTTTTTGGATCATAATACCAAAATGTCTCAAAATTCCAATCGAGTTGAGTAGGCATCACAAACTTCGATAAAGCATTTTTTCAGTGTGTGTGGTCTACTTTCGCGTTGGAGTAAGATTTAAAAAAACGGTATAACTGATCCCATAGAAATATTTACTCTCCGGCTAAATTCTCCCAGGGATGTAAGCAGGGACTGTCAGGAAAGATTTATTTTGGTGCTTTTTATTTTCACTACTGACCCAATGGTGAAAGTCGGAGAATAGTAATAGTGATAATAATAAGTATTTATTCCTCCATTTTCTATGTCTTTTCGGATTCACGTTTCAATTTGAGAGTTGTTAATATTATCTGCAATGATTAAACGTATATAACAATGTATAAGCTTCAGTTAGTTATTCCAAGAATTAATATTATTCCTAGACTTGTAGAAAAAGTCAACAAATGTCCAATATAAATAAAAATCGAATAGGTATATCCGAAACAATATCCAAAAGATTACAAATAAATTCGGTTAAAACGTATCAGCCAATAATGTATGGGAATTAATTGAAGATGATATTGACAGCTGTTAGAAATCGAAGTATGATACAGATAACAATGACGGAACGGATTGGGGTAGCTGTAGCTCAGTGGAATAGAGCGCAATGTCCCGGATACACCATGAGGTCCTGGGCTCAAGTCCCAGCTGCTACCGTTATTCTAATATGTGGGGAGGTGCAGTCCATGCATTCCTTTTAAAGCATACGTACAATGGCTTACACAAACAAAATAAAAATTGGAGGAACGATACACGACAAATAAAACATAAAAAATAAGTAATTCCTCCAGCATGCGTCGATACTGGAAGCTGTTTATATTTTCCCTCATTCCCGCCACCCTGGATCTCATAAGGGCATTTTTTTATTATTTCTCGGTTTCTTTTTTTTTTTTTTTTTATACGAATACCACACAAGAGTCCCAAACTGCTCCCAACCGTCTGGAGCCAGTGAGACTATGGCATTCCCAATTGGGGAATGTTGTGAGGCTGGAGGTATTGGGGAGGGGAAGGAGAAGGGGGAGAGAATGGTGGTGAAAGGGGGAAATACCTGGCTATTCAGATCTGGTCACCAAACACGGCTAAAAGCCATTTCAAGCAACGTTTCAATTCTGAATGGTGGTCTTTCACCAGGGCGATACTGAGAGTATCTTCCACTCTGGAACGTGCGCAAATATACTATATATTGTTTTTTAAATGAATTAATTGTGAAACAACACAAACTAATTAAATAAAAATTACTCGCGCACGCCGGGATTTGAACCCGCGACCTTCGGATTCGTAGTCGAGAGCCTTACCCCTCGACCATGGAGGCCGTCAAATTATCATTAAGTGATGAAACATTTTAAGTTACTGTTTTTACACTATATGTTCTTTACACAAATAGAAAATCGTCAATTTTACAGAACACAGAATGATGATAGTTTTTATTGTTACCTGGCCGTTATTGCCTTTTGCGACTTGTGATCATTATAGGGAAAAAAATGTTTTGTAAAAACCCTTCTAAATTGTATGTGAATTATCGGCTCACCTTCGCCATAAGAACAGCTATGTATACGTACACACTCGTCTGTTTGTGTTATGTGAGGATTGGGAGGGTGTCGGCTATAGCCTGTTTTATGGAATTCCTCCGCCTTCTCCTTTAGAAATAAGGAAAACCATGGAAAACCTTATTCAGGAGGAAAAGACCAAATGTTCAGTATGACAACAATATCATACTTCAGTGATATCGCGCGTGATGTCCTGCATTTTGTAGCATGTGTGTGTCGGTTTTTATGTACATATATACTTATGGGGAAGATATTCATAAACATACCTATATAGAAAATAAAATATAGCTATAAATATATGCATAAATACTTATATATGGATATTATAGTGGGTGGGATATTGAGGGGTGGGAGTACCCACTACTCGTTTATCCGTCCGGCGCTTGCCAGACCGTGCCGAGGTCAATGAGTATGTGTTTTGGTAGTCTGTGTTTGTACCTAAAGGTGAGGTCGCTAGGTGAATTGTACTGTCCGAGCTCTCAAATTAGTATATTTTGCTGTATTTTAGTGAATTATAAAAGTTTTCGAACAGTTTGTTTGCGTGTTTGTACAAGGTTGGTTAAGCTGGGGTTGTATGTGATTAAAATGCAAAGCAAAACTGGAAACTCGCCCCTCCGTGAACATACTGGAAGCGCTGCAGTATCTGGGTAGGCGGAAACATTATGCGGAAGGCGTTATCGTATTGGACACGAAGTCTTTCCATACTGCTCTTCTAGTAGTTCGCCCCAAGTTTGCGCGTATACAACGTTGCGCAAAAGGCGAGGAAGAGCGTACTTTTCACAGGGGTACTCCAAAGGCGAATTCTTCTGCTGAGTATGTTTGCTTTTACGCTGACAGCTCGTCTTTGCTCATTAATGTCGTCATCATCTCATCACATTACTGGCGATTTTGTGTCCTAGGTATTTAGTTCCTTTAGTCACCTCTACGATCACACAGGGTAGCTGGAGGAGTAGATTTTGGGCCTTGATTAATAGAGCGGTTATATTGGGGTTATATAACGTGTTTGTTTCTTCAGCAGTGTCCTTTTTACAGTAAATATGGCCGCATCGCTAAATATCTGCTTTTTGAAAGCCATTTGGTTGTCATTAGTTTCCATGAAAGATCCGACCAGATCTAGCAGCAAACGTTTGAATAATCTTGCGATGGTAGTAGCAATTGGGATCAATTAAGATCAAATAAGAAAGAATGTTTCTATGAATTCCGTAATGATAAGGTGGTTGAAATCGTCAATTCACAATTTACATGGAAACTGAAAGAAGATGCAGATGTAAAATGAAGTTTCGTTTGTCTATATACCTGTTTAAAAAATAACTATATAAATATTTGGAAATATGACGGCCTCTATGGTTGAGTGATTACGATCCTCAGCTACGAATCTGGATGTCGCGGGTTCAAATCCTGGCGTGTGGAAGTAAATTTTATATTGATTTTTTCTGTATTCTTTCACAATTCATAATCAAAAATAATATATATTATATTTGGGGCACGTTCCAAAGTAGTAGATACTTTCAGTATCGCCCCGGGGAAAGACCATCATTGGATATCGAAATATTGCTTAAGATGGCTTTAGCCGTGTTTGGTGACCAGATCTGAATGCAATACACCTAATTCACTCGGTTCCACATAGTCACTATCGCGATCCGTCTTTTAATATTTCACTGGAAAAATATACAAAAATGACCGACACTTTGTTATAACAACACTAAACTTACCGAAAGAGGGCGAGAGGAATAGGAGTATGCAATGAAGGGGGCTGGGCCGGTTAAAAATAGATTGAAACAAAAGGCTATACATAGCCCTCCGGAGGGGCGTTTCATTCCTACTGCCAAGATGAATGTATGACCACATTTTCATGCATGTAGCAATTTTGTCATTTATTTCATACACTTTGGGTCTAATTTTCCTGTACTAAGTCAATTTTTGTGGTTGGTGGGTAAAAATTCTGATGCCATGATTCGGAAAAAAATAAGAATCTGACACTACGTAGTGTAAAAACAGCTCCTTTTGTGGGTAAATTTTGATAAATTTGAAGACACCCAAAAACATAATGTGTAATGAAAATAATTCATTATATTCAAAATACGATTCTCAGTTATGAGTAAAACTATTTAAGAATGTTCGTGCATTTTATAATATTAAAAAGAAAAGGGTAATAATTCTTATATTGACATAAGGATCTGTCTAAACAATCTGAAATGCACTTAAAATCACCCGACAAAGTCGACAATTAAGTTTACCCAACACCAACACTTTTTTTTTTTAAATTCAATAAAATTGAAATAACTTTGAAAACTGCAATATCTCAGTTTCTACAAAACTAATTTAAAAAGTCTTACCCGCCAACCATAGATTTTTCAAACTAGCCGGTAACATAAATTCTACATATGTTAATCAATTCAATTTAAATTTTAACCGCACGGATTAAATTAATTTATCTCGGGAAGAACGGACGGATTTTACGTTTCGTTGTAGATATATTTACGTACGTTTTTTTTTTAAGAAATTTTTTGCTAAAAATGTTATTTACTTAAAAACTTCCGTCATTTGAAAAAAAAAAGTTTTTTTTTCCATAAGAATTTTCTGAAAAAATCTTATGTAGAAACTGAAATCTTTTCGGTTTTTGGCGAGGAAAAAAAAGCCAGGATAAATCTTTCCAGCCGAGGATCCTTATCTGTAAGAGGAGGCTTCCTTTGGTGAGCTCTGATTCCACTAATTTAAAATATATATATTATTCCCAGATATACTAGAAATTATTTATAATAAACGACATTAATCAGATTATTTATTTCATTCGCTACATCACCCTAAAAAATGAAGAAATTAAGATTTTTTTCCGGGGACTAGAGTGGCATTATTCCAAACCAAAACTTTTAAAATGATGACAATAAAATTAGTGGTCCATTATTTTGTAAATACATATACCTAAATTGTCTCTACCGAATGCTAGTGAGTTGAAAAAATTGTTGTTCAATGATTTATATAAAATTCAGTAGACGGGCGCTAAGTTATTATAAGATTCCGTCCCACCACTGTACGTATAATTATAGAGAATGGAATACTTTGCAATTATCGTACGAATAATTCAATTCACTTTATTCCTGTATTTAAGGTATTTTTAAAGATAAAAATAAAACAATAACATTGTTTATAACCACGAGAATTTTATTTAATTTTATTACGACCGACCGGTTTCGCTTAACATAAGCATCTTCGGGGTACAAAAGTTAAACTGATCATTAAGTTTAATTTGTGTACCCTGAAGATGCTTATGTTAAGCGAAACCGGTGGGTCGTAATAAAATTAAAATAAATTCTTGTGGTTATAAACAAACTTATTGTTTTATTTTTATTAAATATGTCTAACCAAAAAGTGACTGCTTTATATCAAAATATTTTTAAAGATGATAAATAAAATAGGATGTACAACATCCAAAATAATTACTTATAAAAAATAAAAAAATTAAAAGAAAGAAGGTGGACATACATATTGTCAAAAAATTGCATACAACACACACTGGTATTATACAAATAATGACAAATCTTTTTTGTTTAAACACAGCTTTATTGATGCTACATATGTCGAATAATAGACTGTCACTCGGCGCCTTAGAACAGGCTACAATTGACCTACTTCGAATCCGACCGCACGACGAATTACTATACCTATAACCACCAATTGAAAAAAAACTGTTTTTGCGACGACTAAATTATTTTTACCACCATGATTCATGCCTATTTACCACTTTGGTGCCATAAAAGCCAATTTCCCGGACTGTTATGCTGGGCAAGTTCGGCCTTGACGTGTCATGCTTGTATGGGTACAACGCGACGCACAGCGCCATAACAACAAAACGGCGAATACGGAGATAAGTTAATTACCAAAACATTTCGCTATTTTCAATGATGAGTCCACACATTTTTATAATACATAATCAAGAGCCGGAACATTTGGAAAATAACTCCATTGTCTAATTCAGTCAATTGGTTACATCCACACACACGACTTGTGTGTTTAGATAAGTGTGGCGATACCCATTCGGAGGTATTTTTTTGTATTACCTGATTATACTGTAAGTGTATTAAAAATGTTTAAATTCACGTGTTCGGGTTGTATAAACGCGCTTTTGTTTCTTTCATTTGTGTTTGGTTTGTTTTATCTTTGGGTAAAATATGAGTACGGTTATTGGAAGCGACGTGGGGCCTACAGCCCTCCTGCGACATTCTTAATTGGACATTTAGGACCAGCTGCTCGGCTTCAACAATCGATGGGAGTTCGCCTCATGAAATTATACGAACAGACCAAGGACCATAAATATATTGGAATTCATATTCTACTGAAAAGGACTCTGTTGGTAAACGATTTAAACATGGCTAAAATCATTCTCCAGAAAGACCACGACCATTTTAACAGTCATGGTAGTAAGAGAGATAAAGCGACGGATCCTTTAGGAGAGCATCTGTTCAATTTAGATGGAGAGGAATGGAAAAGGGTTCGAGGCAAGTTGACTCCTACATTCACATCAAGCAAAATGAAGTTTATGTTTGAAACTATGCTCACTTGTTCAGATGAAATGATCACACACATCAATGAAGCCGTGGAATCAGGACATACGGTTGACATTAAAGAAGTAATGGCTAAATTCGGGACTGATGTCATTGGATCTTGCGCTTTTGGTATTCAAACCAACAGCTTTAAATATCCCGATGCAGAATTCAGAAGGATGGGAAAAAAAGTCTTCGCCACGACTGCGAGCAAATTTGTGACGGATCTTTGGACGATAATGTCTCCATCAACCGTTCCCCAAAAACTTGTGGATATTCATAATAAAGAGCTCACGGTATTTTTCACGAAGTGCGTCAAAGAAACGATAGCCCAAAGGGAGAAAAATAACATTTCTAGGAACGATTTCCTGCAGCTTCTCATTGATATGAAAAATTCGGACCAAAATGCAGGTAAAGTAGAAAATTTTATTTAACATTTCAAATCAACATATATCATAAATTTAGTGGAAATTACAAAAGAAGTCTTATAATATTTTGTCAATAATGACTGTGGATTTCACAACATAATCAGTAGCACTTGTCAAACAAGACAATTTTATTATTAAAAATAAAATGAATATACCGTAAACGATTGAACAGATTACGTAAATGCTACCTGTATCCGACAGCGAAGTCGTATTACGTCAAAATATTATTATTATCCTGATTAAGAAAATATTTATATCTCTCCGCACATCTAAAATATCTCATTATCACCGTACCTACTACACGTGTCATGTAGCAGTGGGACCGGAGTAATTATTTTTGGCCCAATGATACGCGATTTAAAAATGTCCTTTGTTCCTTCATTTTCAAATGCATTCCTATAGAGATAAGAATAATTGCTGCTCGTGTAGAAATAGCTTGATTTTAGCTTAATTAAAGCGGAATCAACTGGCCGAATCGGTCAGTTGTCCGATAACTATCGTAGTCTCTCTTTCATTTAAAAAGAAGAGGAAGCCGGCGATTTGTCACCGGCGTGAGCGTTCCGTCCATTACCATTATTGTTTTCGGTATACTGAGAACGTTTACAAGTTTTTTTAGCCTTTGGAAGTTGAATGGTGCAAATACGTGTTGCGAAATTAAATCGCACCCAATTATTGACAGGAATAATCAAATTTGATTTTGTACTCATATGTGAATGTTTAAGGCGATCCACTTCCTGAAATTCCAACGAAATCACGTACTCCTTATGCAGGTGGCGAAAATGTTTAAATTTCCGCTTACCACCGGCCGCATGTTTCGGTTTACGCATAAAAAAACATCACTTAGTTTGTCACAATGCAGAACACAAAAATTTCGGAAAAAAGATTCGTAAGTAGGAGATTTTGAACATTAAACATTTTTTTTGATCTGATTATTTTTCTAGGACAACAAATATTCAAACCAAAAACACATGATTTTGCATTATTTCCCATTACATTGCCTTAATAATATACTACACATATTAACATGTTTCGAAAGCGAAGCTTTCTTAATCAGGAATATATATAATACTAATAATAATAATTATACTATTATGAAAATGGATACAATTTAATTTGTTAGTAAGAACGCGAAATTATTGGATCTTACTACTGCTGACTTTTCGATAACATTCATAACATATGCACAGGCAAACAACACAATCGTAATGAAGATTCATATTTCAATATTGAACATTCACTAAAAGAAGACAGCAAAAGATCTTTCCTTTCAAATTTGAAATTTTTTTTTCAGAAAATCATTTGACCATCGACGAAATAGTGCCACAAGTGTTTATCTTCTTTGCTGCTGGTTTTGAAACCTCCTCAACATCATCCACTTACGCCTTTCTGGAGCTGGCCAAGAACCAGGACATTCAGGACAAAGCCAGGGAGCAGATTGATAAGGCCATGGAAGAAAACAATGGGAAGATCACATATGAGATGATCAACCAAATGTCTTATCTGACGCAGATTGTCAACGGTAATATAATTAGACCCCTAGAATCCATTAGAAATAATCCATTTATTATGTTTTTTTTATATTTTCATATGAAGCGGTAACTTGGTGATATGACATTATAATTTATAAAATAAAACAATAACTTTGTTTTACATCACTTTTATTTATACTTTAGCCGACCGGGTTTCGCTACTACCGTAGCTTCTTCAGGGCAGTATACAACTAAACTATGAACTAAGATGCACATGTGTTATGGATTGATACAAACAGGCTAGTGAAGGGCCAAGGGTGGGAGATCAGCAGGTACCTGCTGATCGGGAAGGGAATGTACTCCTACTAATAAACTCCTTCCATAAGCAAATTAAATTCACCATGGAAATAGGAATAAACACCACTTTAAATTTTCTAGACCTCACGTTATCAGTTATAAACAATAAAAAAGATTTTAAAATTTACCGTAAACCCACTTATACAGACATAACTATCCATAACACCTCAAATCATCCAACCTCCCACAAACATTCCGCTTTCCACTCGATGATTCACCGGTTAGTTTCGGTCCCGTTATCAAATGCTAATTTTTCACTAGAACTATCCATAATTAAACAAATTTCAATAAATAACGGTTATCATGAAAACTTAGTCATTAACATACTAAATAAAAAACTAAAAAAAAATGTCGTCAAATAAGTTTTTATTCAACAGTACCCCCCCTAATAATAATATAACAAATAATAATAATCAACCGTATCAATGGCGTAGAATCTTATATATCAATAACTTTTCCCAACAAAGCATTAAAAACCTTCCGTCAGAGATTAAACCAGCATTTTACACAGACAATAGTTTAGGTAAATTTTTAATTAACGGAAAAGATAAATAAGACAGTTTAGGCCACTCAGGCATTTATTCACTTCAATGTAATGATTGCCCGGCGTTCTATGTAGGCAAAACGTCGCGTAATGTTAATATCCGTGTAAAAGAACACTTAAGATGTCTAAATAATAATGGTTTCTCCGAATTTGCTAACCATCTCTTAGAAACAGACCACACATTCGATAAAAATACAGGCACTAGTTTACTGCTTAAAAAATTAACCGGCATTCGATTAGATAACTTAGAAGCATTAGAAATAAGGAAAGCAAAAAACACTAATAGTAGAATCATAAATAATCAAATAAATTTAAATAAAAGTCCAATCTTTAAATTATTCCCAATAAACAAAGTACATTCCCTTCCCGATCAGCAGGTACCTGCTGATCTCCCACCCTTGGCCCTTCACTAGCCTGTTTGTATCATTCCATAACACATGTGCATCTTAGTTCATAGTTTAGTTGTATACTGCCCTGAAGAAGCTACGGTAGTAGCGAAACCCGGTCGGCTAAAGTATAAATAAAAGTGATGTAAAACAAAGTTATTGTTTTATTTTATAAATCGATTTATTATTATTAATAGTGGAGAAATATTGTCTATTCTTACATTATTATTGGTCTACGTTTATCATTTATCTATATTGTCGATTCTCACATTATTACTGGGCTATGTTTATCATTTGTTATAGTATATTCTTACATTATTATTGCTCTATATTTATCATTTATCTATATTGTCGATTCTTACATTATTATTGGGCTATGTTTATCATTTGTTATAGTATATTCTTACATTTATTATTATTGCTCTATATTTATCATTTATCTATATTGTCGATTCTTACATTATTATTGGGATATGTTTATCATTTGTTATAGTATATTCTTACATTATTATTGCCATTTATCTATATTATCGATTCTCACATTATTATTGGGCTATGTTTATCATTTGTTATAGTATATTCTTACATTATTATTGCTCTATATTTATCATTTATCTATATTGTCGATTCTTACATTATTATTGGGCTGTTTATCATTTGTTATAGTATATTCTTACATTAATTATTATTGCTCTATATTTATCATTTATCTATATTGTCGATTCTTACATTATTATTGGGCTTTGTTTATCATTTTTTATAGTATATTCTTACATTATTATTGCTCTATATTTATCATTTATCTATATTGTCGATTTTCACATTATTATTGGGCTATGTTTATCATTTGTTATTGTATATTATTACATTATTATTGCTCTATGTTTATCATTTGTCTATATTGTCTATTATTATATTATTATTGGGATATGTTTATCATTTGTTATTGTATATTATTACATTATTATTGCTCTATGTTTATCATTTGTCTATATTGTCTATTATTATATTATTATTGGGATATGTTTATCATTTGTCCATATTGTCTATTCTTACATTATTATTGCTCCATGTTTATCATTTGTCTATATTGTATTTTCTTAGATTATTATTGGTCTATGTTTATCATTTGTCTGTATTTGTCATTATTTTTACTATACTGTTTATCCTGACGAGGAAAGTTTCGCTTTCAAAACATGTTGATATTTTATGTTACACAGTGGTTTAAATAAAATACTTCTTATTGATTTCAGGAATACTAATATTAAGTTTTAAAAACTTTAATTAAAAATGGAGTTCTACAAATCAAACTTGAACTCCATATATTATTTATATATAATAATTTGATGTACACGTTGAGCCTTTGCTGTGCTAATATTATCAAAATATGGTCTCATTAGTAATGATAAACACACTCAGGTGCATTTGAGGAAAAATATTCACTTCGAGAATGTTAAACAAGCTATTTCGTAAATTAAATAAATTATTTGAAATAATAAAAAGGGTTACTAATTTTATTCTTTTTATTTCCAGAATCTCTCCGGATTTACCCACCATTGCCATTCCTCTTCAGGAAATGCAACAAAAACTACAAAATAGCTGGAACAGAGACGGTGGTTGAAAAAGACACAATGGTGCTTATTTCGGTCATGGGAATCCACAGGGATCCAGAAATTTACCCAGACCCTTTGAAATTTGACCCTGACAGATTCAGCCCAGAAAATGCAGGAAAACGACCCCAGTATTCTCACATTCCATTTGGCGAAGGACCAAGGATTTGCATAGGTTTGTACTTAAGCAATTTATTTGAATGTCAATTAAGACCCTTTAGTTTCTCTCTCGCCACTTCACACTTATAATAGACGTAACAAGATCGAGTGAATCAAATACTGGTCATGTCAATAGTCAGAACAGTGTTGGTTAAAAAGTTTAAACGAATTCAGTAATTTCAATACCGATATAACGTATAATCATCCCACCTATCTGAATCTTCTTATTAAACCTTCTCACTTGTAATCGTCAAAGTAGGTTCACGAGTACACTATTTTTATACTTTAATCACTTTTAGTATTCTCATCATCGTTCGTTCCTATAGCCCTTGGAGAGTTCAGGCTGGCTTTGGAAAATGTTTTTACTCTCACTTGCTATTAGTGTCTATTTATTAAGGATGACGACCTGGGGCCCCATTCCCGTTCTTTTTAAGGAATATTCCTTAACTTTTTCCTAAGGGTTAAAGCCTTCTTACTTAACTGCGGTTCAGATTCTCTCGAATGACAGCTGTCAGTTGAATTCAGCGAGCGACATTCATCGAAAATTCAATATTCAACATTAAGTATGTTACCAATTACGTTAATATTTACTTTAAACATAAATAGCTAGTAAACATTATTAAACATTATATAGATGTTGACATTTTTGACATCACGTTAAGCGCGACATTGCGATTCCGAAGGCAAATCCAGATTCACTCGTTTCGAACTCACACTCAAGGAACGGCAAAGGTTTTGGATTAGAGTCAGAAACGAAAGGCCTCCCTATTTATTAGTATTATATGAAAGATTTTTGATTCCGGAACGGCGGACCTATGCGGACCGAAAGGAACGAAGACTGAGTCCGAGGAATCGAGTCCATGTGGCTAAACTCGGAATTAGAACCGAGTTTTTAAAATAAGTGAAATGACCCACCTCTTCGGACGGCACAAATTCAAATGTCACTTTTAGAACTTCAGACAAAAAAAGGTCATTATTATTTAATGAGTAGGTACCTTTTTATAAAACGTAGGTACCTTTAAATAAAACGTGATTCTTCGTTAGAAGGCTAATTTATGATATTTAAAAATAAAATAAAAATGCATATTTGTAAAAAGCATTAACTTTGTGGCTCGCCATAATTAACAAATTTGCCAGGTACCCGGCAGGGAAAGGCGTGTAATTTTTTTATTGAAATTTATTTGGTTGTTAATGAATCTAGTATTAGTGTTTTTGGCTTTCCTAATACTCATTAATAACCAACAAAATTTAAATAAAAGTCCAATTCTTAAAATATTCGCAATAAACATTTTTAAAATCAATGCGTAAATATATTATGGAGGAATACCTAAAATCTTAACCTTGTATTTATTATATTTATAGAGATATTGATGGATATTAGAAGCAATGTGTAGAAGATACCCATCACAAGGAAGAGAGGGTTAAGAGAACATTAAAATGTTAAGCAAAATGTACGTAAATTTTTCCGGATCTCCACATCCGGGGAGTCTTACGTTCTTTTACCGCTCATACGTTTCAGGGATCTAATTTCCACAACATTCAGCCTACTTTCATATATTTGCAAGTTTCATGCCATATATCATGGAAGGTATCAGTGAGTGGCGTGCAGTCCACAAAGGTCGGAAAGCTGTGCCTACCCTAAGAAAAACAAAACATATAAAGAAAAAAAAATAACGCAACAAATTTAGTCACAGTTAGTCACAACAATCAGGGGAATATGGTAATACATTCGCAATATTCAAATATTTAATGAATATTCACACTCAAACTCCACACACCCTACATTTCGCCATAGGGCAATGCACGTTATTGGTAATCTAATGAAACAATTATTTTTTGTTTACAGGAAGCAGATTCGGCATGATGCAAGTAAAAATTGCGCTTTTCACCGTCCTCCGCAACTTCACCATCGACCTCACTGAAGACGCCTCCAAGCCCGTGGAGTTCGACCCCAGAGCCTTTATGCTTCACACCAAAGGAGAGATGTTGTTGAGATTTACTCGTAGAACTTTGTAAACTACGAAACATTACTATAAACGTAAGATAGTCGAGCTAGGGTGATTCGTATCTGTGTAATATTAATATTTCAATTTAATGATGACTAATTAATGTTTACATTAACAAAATATTTTCATATACACCAACATAAAATCAAATCTCAGATCAAGTTAGAATTGATTTAATTATAATTATAGATAAAACGAATTTTTAAACCACAAATCATTTTAAAATGTCAAACTTTTAGCCAAACTGTGATCGCCAGTGTAAACCAATTAGTCAGGAATCCATGTTTCACAAATAGTTACAAAAATTGTTAATGGATGGTCGTTTTTACAAATTTTTTTTGTGATCGATTTTGGATGCCACAGTGCTTCAAATAGTAAATCAAATTAAATTTGTTTTATTAATTGAAAGTTTTAATTCGTGATTATTAAATTTCTAAATATACTAGAAATTATTTATAAGTATGGCTATTAATTAGATTTTTTAATATAATTCCTACAGTACCCTAAAAAAATGATATTAGTCATTTTTTTCAAGCGCTAGACGGGCATTACCCCTTAATTGAAGGAAAAATATTTTTTTTTTTCGAAGGAAGCAAACACTTTGGGGTGTGACATTATATATTAAATGAAAAACACAATTTGTAAAACACCACTTTTATTGAATTAATAACTGTCGCCAACCAGGTTTCGCTTCACCGAAGTTTCGTCAGGGCTTATTATTAACTAAAGATAATTAGATACAGGCACATATATATTCATAAAACAATGAGTGAAAGAGATATAAAATGAAAGAAAGAGACACATATAGAGTGGGAGGGGAGACATTATAATCATTTAGGTAAATTCTTAATTAATACCAAAGATAAGGATGATAGACTAAGCCACTCGGGTATATATCAACTTAATTGTAAAGATTGTCAGGCTTTTTATAGTATCGTAGAATAGACGTAATATAAGAATAGGAAGTAATATTTGTACAGCGTCCCTGAGGTGATTTTTCACAAAAGCGGCGCTATAGAAATGGTCCGATTATTATTATTATTATACAAATCAATTGATTTTTTTTTTACCACCATTACTCATGTCTATTTATTACTTCGGTGCCATAAAAGCCAATCTGCCGGGCTGTTATGCAAAATAAGATCGGTCTTCGCATGTTGTGCTTGTAGAGCAGTGTTGCTATATTCCAAAACTGAAAATCCCTGTTTCAATGATAAAAAAACAATATTATTTTAATAAAAAAACCTGTTCTGAAGGTTGTAAAAACCATGTAATTTTTTTTTCTAAGCTTTTTATTGAATAACGGTAACTAAACAGATTATTTACAACAATAGTTTCATATTTTTTATTTGAATTGTTACGTAACAAGATCAACTACAACATAATAATAGAATCTAAAAGAGAAGTTGCTGGAACCTTCTCGAAAATTGCGAGAAGTGATCCTAATATCTGACACGAGGGCGAAACTTGCGTTGCAAGTAGCCGACATGACTCAACACACGAGGGTCGGCCGGCACTTGGGAGATCATCGCCAGCTTAGCTCACTCAGATCCCGTCATCCAAGGCGTGCCCTTGGACGCGCGGCCACCCGCTGCGTAGTTTTTTGGCGTCTTCTCCGCCATTTGGATCAGTAAATTGTAAACGCCTTGTTACGTCTGCATTGCACCTAAATGTGCTATAACTTGCGGCTACCAGTCTACCATTGTAAGTGTAAAATCCAGAGTCCCTGGTCTGCACACTTTGCCCTAACGGAATCGTGCCTGCTGCCTCCGCCCGCCTGGTAAGCTGAATTAATTCCCCCTCTTGTATTGTGCTGTCAATAGCTGTGCCTTTGGAATAACATGTCCGGTTGGAGATCTATTAGAGAGAGATTATCAGGAATCAGATTAGGTACTCCCGTTTGTTGTGAATCACGTATGTAATGTACCTGCCCATATTTTGCCTAAAAGAAAGTATTTAAATATTTGCTTGAATAGAAAGTGCACATCTCTCATTGAGTAGCTAGTTATCTATTCCGACCATAAGGCTGCGGCCGACCATACAACTTTGAAATAAGAGATGAGATACTTTACCAGCTGAGCGAACCACGGTGGATCCTGAGATCAGCCCTGATTCTGGCCCCGAGGTGAGTTAAACTGCCTTCTTTTTACCAGCACTCTTCTCCCCTTTCTTACCTTGTTACACTGTCAAGTCCATCTTTTCCCCGTTGTAACACTGTACGCCCTCGCGTGGGGCTTTTCGTCATATTGTAACAAAATAAAAGAAAAAAAGAACTGCTTTTGGAAAATAAAAGGATACACGCCCCTGAGGTGATTTTTCATAAAAACGGCGCTATACAAATTATCCAATTATTATTATTATTAAAGTTAAAACATTAAAAAATGTATTTTTACAGTTTCGTACCGAATGATGACGAGCTAGAAGAAGTTCTCCTATAACCTAATAATTTATTTTTTAATTAATTTTACAGTAGGTAGTGTAGATAGATTAATTAATTATTTACAGTAGATAGTACAGATAGACCTAATTGAGGCTACATAAAAAAAATATATATGTATACTCGTATATATGAATAGACATTGTGAACCCACACAGAAGTTTTCAAGTGTTGTGTTATATAATATTATATATTACAGAATGATTTAATGATGGATGTCGATATCCAAATATAATGTTTTGGCTTTGGCCGTCACGGATAAAATTTCCCTGATCTAACGATTACCTCAATATCACCACTATTGGGTCGTTTATGGCCTCTTAGACAACATACGAGCATGTAAATGTCAAGAACCAAATTCCCGAATTCGTAATTTCCCCCACGCGGCCCATGGTAAAAAAAAACTTTTGTATCGAATATGTAACTACATAATTTTAATGACTGATAAAAAACGATGTCTTGTTATACATGGATTTTTGAAAAAAACCATTGAGGTATAAATTACCAAAAAAAACTTTAAACATGGTAAAAACCATGCATCTGGCGACACTACGCCACAGCGCCATTACAACAAAGCGGCGAATACGAAGATAAGTTATTTATCAAATTATTTAGCTATCTAACGATGAACCAACACTTTTTTATGATGTAAAACCGTAAGCCGGAACATATAAATTAATAAGAAAGAAACTCCCTTGTATCATTCAGTCAATTGGTCACATTCGTGCACAAGACTCGTGTGTTTGGATAGCTTGATTTTATTGCAGGTGTATCAAAAATGTTTAAATTCACATGTTCGAGTTGTATAAACACGCTTTTGTTTATTTCATTTGTGCTTGGATTGTTTTATCTTTGGGTTAAATATGAGTACGGTTATTGGAAGCGACGTGGGGTCTACAGCCCTCCTGCGACATTCTTAATTGGACATTTAGGACCGGTTGCTCGAATTCAACAATCAATAGGAGTTCGCATAATGAAATTATACGAACAAACCAAGGAGCACAAATATGTTGGAATTCATCTTGCACTGAAAAGGACTTTGTTGGTAAACGATTTAAACATGGCTAAAACCATTCTCCAAAAAGATCACGACCACTTTAACAGCCATGGAACTAAAAGAAATAAAACGACCGATCCATTAGGAGAACATCTGTTTAATTTGGATGGAGAGGAATGGAAAAGGATTCGTGTTAAGTTGACTCCTACATTCACATCAAGCAAAATGAAGTACATGTTTGAAACAATGCTCTCTTGTTCTGATGAAATGATCACACACATCAACGAGGCCGCGGAATCAGGACAAACGGTTGACATTAAAGAAGTAATGGCTAAATTCGGGACTGATGTCATTGGATCTTGCGCTTTTGGTATTCAAACCAACAGCTTTAAATATCCCGATGCAGAATTCAGAAGGATGGGCAAAAAAGTATTCGCTACCACTGCAATTAAAATTGTTACGGATCTTTGGACGGTGATGGCTCCATCCACCGTTCCTCGCAAACTTGTGGATATTCATGTTAAAGAGCTCACAGAATTCTTCACGAACTGCGTCAAGGAAACCATAGCACAAAGGGGGGAAAATAACATTTCTAGGAACGATTTCCTGCAGCTTCTCATCGATATGAAAAATTCGGATGAGAAATCAGGTAAAGTTGAACATTTTATTTAACGTTTCAAATAAACATATATCATAATTTCAGTTTAAATTAATAAAAAAAATATTTATAAAGCTTTGTCAATAATTTGGTAAGACTAAATATTTAAAATTATATATATATTTTTTTTTACACAAATATCATAAACAATTGAACAGATTTATGTTCACAATCTAATTTCCATTATCTTTTATCTTTTAGTCCCATTCTTAATATTTTTCCAATAAATCGCTCTGTTCTTCCCGGGAATCCTACAATTACCCCTACCCATTTGCTTACCCCCCACTCCAACAGCTAAAATTTATATGTCTTGTCAATATTCTATATCATAAGTTAGTTTTAATATTCTCCTGATGAAGGAAGGGTGCTTCCCAAACCGGTAGAGTTTTAATAAAATAAAAGTAGTCTACAAAAAAATTTATGTGTTTTTTTTTATTGTAAATTATGGCGAGCCACAAAGTTAATGCTTTTTACAAATATGTAGATTTATGTTCTTTAGTTTGTACCACTATTATTTTCGATACGCTTTATTTAGCCTTTGAAAGGTCATTGGTCCAATTACGTGTCACGCAAGATTAAATAAAACCGAACTATGGATAGGAATAATCTCGAACTTGATTGTTACTGATTAATCTCGAAACTCATATGCATATGTTTATTAATAGGTGCAAAAACAATTACGTAATAATTGTACACCGGATAAGCAATTTTCAGACGATAGGTATATGAGAGGGAAAGAAAAAAAAAATTAATGAATTTTTGTGGGCGAATCATAAACATGACATAAATATGGCTTCCTAGCAATGTTTTGGTTTCGAAAGGTGTTTATTTTCACAGGGCAATGTAAAGAGAGCATATCTTTCAGCCAGGAATGAAGTGATTAGAATATATGGATAATGTTTTTAATTTTACTCAGTTTTTTGAGCAGTGATTTCTGAGTCCAGAGCCAGGAACGTGCGTATAATTTAAAGGAGCTATCTTAAAAACGTCAAATCGTTCGATCATAGTGCTGCTGACTATAAGGGTCATATGAATAATTTATCAACGTACATTAGCTAGTTTAACCTTTATTGACTTAATTTATTTTCTACAGTACACCTACTTTCTCAAGAGCTCAAATAAGATATTTTCACTTTATCTTATCATTCCAACAAATTCTTTATCTACCTATAAAAATATGATGTATCTGTTGTGATTGGTATTAATTCAATATACAACTTTCACTAAAAGAAGATGGCAAATAATCTTCCAATTTCATAATCATTCTTTTATTTTCAGGAAATCACTTGACCATAGACGAAATAGTGCCACAGGTGTTTATCTTCTTTGCCGCTGGTTTCGAAACCTCTTCAACAACATCCACTTACGCCTTTCTGGAACTGGCCAAGAACCAGGATATCCAGAACAAAGTCAGGGAGCAGATTGATAAGGCCATGGAAGAAAACGATGGGAAGATCACATATGATATCATCAACCAAATGTCTTATCTGACGCAAATTGTCAACGGTAATATAATATGACCCCTAGACTATTTGCTTTTACCTTTATTTTATTTTAATATGTTATTTTACCGTCCAAACAAACTTACAGAAGTTTCCTAATTACTTTAACCGAATCTATATAATAATAGTGATAAATAACAATCCTGAGATACACAACAAATACTTTTTTATAAGATTTTTAACAGTCGGAAAAATGTATCAAACAATGCTTTTAACAATGTCATGAAATCAAGATTCAATGAAATGGTGGCACATCGTCCCACGTTTTGCATTTTGGTAATTCTATTTTTATGATGGTTCTTATTATCACTCGTGTCTTCCAATGTACATACATTAATATCTTAATTTCTACTTATTGGAAGAAGAAAAAATTTTGTCTAAATATTTTAATACTAATTAGTTTGCTAATCCATCACAGGCTTTTGAAGCGTGACGAAAGATAAATGTTTGATTAATGTTTTGTTAATTGATAATTAAACAGGTTTTTCCAATCTTGTAAAAAGTGAAATTGTTGCACTTGATCATGAAACGAACTCGTATAGTTAATATTTTAATACATTTCGAACACTTTTCAGATTGATTTATTTTCAATATAAGTTTTGGACGGTTCCATGACAAAATAGAACCTTGATGGAAAGTGAAGAAAATAACAAACAAACAACACACCTAACCTAACCTAAACTATTTCGTCGGATTACAATTTTAAACTACTAATATTTCATGAATAACTATTTGATGTACACGTTGAGCCTTATTACTGTGCTAATGTTATCAAAATAAACTTTCACTGATAATTTTTAATCAGCAGTATTTGGAGAAAAAATACCCATTTCAATAATGTGATACAGGCTGCTGTGTAAATTAAGTAAAATATTTTTATTCAAACGATTTCCAGAGTCTCTCAGGATGTACCCACCGTTGCCATTCATCTTCAGGAAATGCAACAAAAACTACAAAATATCTGGAACGGATACTGTGATTGAAGAAGGCACACTGGTGATTATACCAGCCATGGGTATCCACAGGGATCCAGAAATTTACCCAGACCCTTTGAAATTTGACCCTGATAGATTCAGTCCAGAAAACTTAGGAAAACGACCTCAGTACTCTCACATTCCATTTGGTGAAGGACCTAGGATTTGCATAGGTTTGTACTTATTTGTACAATTTATTTTAATTGCAATTAAGACCATATTTTTAATAATTGAAGATAATATTAACAACTCCCAAATCGAAATACGAAATTTATTTGAAATCGTTAGATAGTGTCTCAGACATACCACATCGATTTGTATTTATATGGGACATTTGTTGACTTTTTCTACAACTCTAGGATTAATGTATATTTTTTGGAATTACTTATTGAATCCTATAAACCTTTTTGTGATATATCTTTTTAATCATTGAAGATGATATTAACAACTCCCAAATCGAAACACGAAACTGAAAAGACACGTAAAAGAAAAATATAACGGTAGCAGCTGGGATTCGAACACAGGACCTCGTGGTCTTCCGGGACCTGGACCTATTAAGCCCCCTTAATTTACATATCACTATTTCACACTTATAGCAGACACGCCAAAATCGAGCGAAGTAATTATTGGCTCGGTTCATGTCAACATTCAGAAGAGAGAAAGTTCGAAAATTTTAACGAATTCACTCATTTCACTATCATTGTAACTTATAATCATTCTACCGATCTTAATCTTATTATTAAACCTTCTTTCTCACTTGTAATCGTCAAAGCAGGTTCACGAATGCACACTTTTCCAACATTATTATTACCTTTAGCATTCTCACCGTCGATCATTGCTATAATCCTCTAATAATACATTCCAAACACATACCCTAGAAAACAGAACAAAAATAACGGACTTAACTTTTTTACTTAAAATTATTAATTCCGTACAAGACTGTTCTAAACTCCTGCAACTAATCAACTTCAAAGTACCTCATCGACAAACTCGGTAAAATATATTATTCTGTAACAATAATTCTGGGAAGAACTACCAAATGCATGTACCCATTTCTGGAATACATACACTTGGAAACAAATTCATATATATATTTAATATAAGTTCATCCATTTTTAAAAGATACCTGAATTATATTTTTATGTTGCAATGATTATAAGAGCGTCGCATAGTAACTAATGTATAATTTTTTCTTTAAAAATGTTATTATCTTTTTTCACAATGTCATGCACTCATATTATATTATGTACTTGTATATTACATATCATGAAGATCGGGCTATTTCTATTTTTATTTTTAAAAAAACATCTGCAAATTAAAAACCTTTCCCTTTAAAACTTCTCATATCAAACATAACTTTGGAAAAAAAGAAATATATTGGTATTTAAGTATGAACGATATTTTTTATTAAAAATGCTCTGGAGTTCCTTATTGTCCCTTTCAATGTCTACTGATTAAGGATGACGTTTTTTCGTATACACTGTTTGACCATCTAACTACAGAATTCCAAACAATCCGTCGTCTGTTAACCGACTCTCTTGCATCCACGCAAAATGTCTTATGAAGCGGAGGTGTACCAGTTCGTAAATCTTTTCATTGAAGGGTTTTTAAAGTACATCAAAAATTTCGGGAACTCACTGTCGTATCTCGTATGCCAATCACCACTGTACAGTTCTACTTTCATAGATATGTAACTTCCAACAGATCTTTCTGATCTCTTTAACCCTATCCCATTTTTTTCGGTTATCCAGATCAACTCTCCAATAATTTATACAAAGATTAAAGTGAGTCATTTATTTTATTGCTTAACATTGAAATATCAGCCAAAATTATGATAAATATTTCCGGATCTCCACCTTTATGGAGTCATATATGGTTTTACCACATATACGCTTAAGGGATCATATTTCCACAACATTTATTAATAACTACGTTAATATGGTTCCCGGCATTCACCTTTCTTTCAATTGATTACCTTGCTATTTCCACTTATGCATATATTTGTCTTTGATGGAAAAGCTGTTTGTCTTTTACAAATAAATAAATAAATTACCCTTTCATTCGGTATTTTTATCTCTCGTAAACATACTTCTCAAATACATAAACTCATCCACTTGCTCCCAGATTAAGCAGAATCTGCAAAAATCCTACCCTTCCTGTTCGTGCCAACAATGTTCCATTAAGTCCTCTGTTATTAGAGTTCCCCGCAATCGCCCCTCTTTCATTATTATCTGCCTTTCCATCTCTCGTGAAAAATCCTACTTAGCTACATTATGTTATTGTTTATTGATAAACACATTGTTCTTTGTTTACAGGAAGCAGATTCGGCATGATGCAAGTAAAAATAGCGCTTTTCACCGTCCTCCGCAACTTCACCATCGACCTCACTGAAGACGCCTCCAAGCCCGAGGAGTTCGACCCCAGAGCCTTCTTGCTTCACACCAAAGGAGAGATGTTGTTAAGACTTACTCGTAGAGCTTTGTAAAATACTATACATTACTATTAGCATAAGATAGGCGAGATAAAACGGATAAAATTATTGGTAATTCGTAAACTTAAAATATTAACATTTTATTATAAAGATTGATCCAAATTTATATGAACAAAACGTTTTCATACATACATCAAATCTAAGATTAAAGTAGAATTATTTTAATATTGAAACAAAACCCTTTTTCATTAATTTGTTAATTTTTTTGTGTTATAATTAACTTAATTTGTTTTATTAATTCAATTTTTTTAAATTATGATTATCAAACTTGTAAGTACACTATAACGTATTTATAATAAAGACTGTTAATTAGTTTTTTTATTCGATTCACTAAATCCCTATACCCTAAAATAATGATGAAATTGGCCATTTTTCCGAGCGTTAGAGTGGCATTTCCCCATAATATAAAGAAAAAAATATATAGCATATGCTGGAACCAAAACTATTTGAATGGTGACGATAAAATGAATGATCCATTATTGGGAGTACCTTATATGAGTATTATCTCTACCGAATGCAAGTGAGTATAAAAAAAAGTTTAATGAATGATTTTGAATTCAGTAGACGGGCGCTAGGTTCATATAAGATTCCGTCCCACTACTGTACGTACAATCATTGAGAACGGAATGCTGCACAATAAGGAACTCTAGTCCAATTTTTTTCATTTTTTTATCAATAATGACGTTAAAACATAAATACCATTTCGTTTTTTTTCTTAAGCTAGTTTTCATGGAAAAAATAATTTTCAACGTTTCATTTTTCCAAGTCCGCCAAAACGCTCCGAATCTATGGCCGGTCGGTTGTGATTAGTTTTGAAGATAGAACGTCAAATGTAAAAACAAGGATGAGCTTTACTTTACACAGTTATATATTCTATTCATAGTAAGTAAATCATAACTAAACATAAGAAATAAAATCACGTACCTTTTTATAAACTTTATCTCAAAGAATAATAATAGTATTGACCATTGACATAATCATAATATCCGTATTGATAATTGGTTTGATCACGAATACTCTAATTTCTTACATGAATAATGGTTGTTTTTATTGATCAACAATTATAGATCTTAAAGTCACAGAAATCTACTTCAAAGTTTGCCAATTACATATTTAAAATACAAAACAAAATAGAATTTTTTTTTCATACTAATTCCAAAAACAGAGCGCTCACGTGACGTCAGATGTTCCAAATGCAATGGTAACAACCGAGCTGTTTTTATAAGCTGTTTTTTTATTCACTTTTATGTTATTTGTAAACTTATATTATTTATTTATTTATTTACGGACCAATGTTCAATTACACAATATACAAAACACGAAATGAAATAAACAAGAGCTACAGAAAAAGAACATCACAAACATAATACAATAAAGAAGAAATGAAAAAATATACATTTGAGAGAATATACATAGAAATATACATTCAAGTCAAAGCCTGAACATGGTTTTAGTAGAGTCCATGATTTTAGACATTCTAAATGATAATCTTACAGTTCTAATTTCGTAAAGCCCTACAAATGTCATTAAGACTGTTAAGAAAAATTCAAGGCCTTGGCTTGAGTTAACAAATGTCGACATTGGTAGAATGGTACCCATAATTAGGGTGTTTATTGAGGAAAAGCAATTCATTATTTCTGAGTCTACGGCAAGAAATGTTGAACTGAATAAGTTGCTATAAAGAAGGAGAGTCAATAATATAATTAATTATTTAAAAAATACAAATAATCGCCACTTTCTTGGCCTAATCTCCGTACAATTCTACGTAAGAAGCGATCTTGTACAGATTCAATATGATGAATACGAACAACATAGAAAGGAGATCAAATGACACTGGCATATTCAAGATGATGACTAATGTTATGTTTATAATTAAGACTAATCCAAATTTACGTCAACAAAACGTTCTCATATATACCTACATACATCAAATCTTAGATTAAGTTAGAATTACTTTACTGATGAAAAAAAACCCATTTTCATTAATTTGTTGTAATTTTCTTGGAGGTTTTTAAATGATTATCAAACTTTTAAATATACTAGAAAGTATTTAAAGTAAAGGCTGTTAATCAGATTTTTTATTCAATTCGATAAATCCCTAAACCCTGATTTTTTGTTGTTGTTTAAATTAATCACTTTTTCCAAACATTAGAGTAGCGTTACCCCTTAATTCAAGGAAAAATATTTTTTAAGCATATGCTGGAACTAAAACTATTCAAAGGTGACGATAAAATTAATGATCCATTATTGGGCATATATACCTTATTCTGTCTCCACTGAACGCAAAAGAATTGAATTTTTCTTTGTTTTATGATTGATTTTAAATTCAGTAGACGGGAGCAAGGTTCTTATAAAATCTCGTCCCACCACTGTACGTACAATTATAGAGAACAGAATAGTACTCTACAATTACTATCGTATTATAGTCATTTCAATGGACTCGGTGCCTTAGAACAGGTTACAAGTTTGTGACCTACTTCGAATCCGACCGCAGGAAGAACCACTATATAAAGAATGATTACAACTATGGGTGTTCCTATAGGATTACGTATCAATTTAAGAAAAATTGTTTTAACATGAATAATTTTATTTTTACTACCATGACTCCTATCTATTTAATACTTATTATAGTGCTTACTATAGTGCCATAAAAATCAATCTGCCGGACTGTTACGCAAAGTAATCTCGGTCTTCGCGTGTGTCGCTTGAAGAGTTACAACGCGATACATAGTGTCATAACAACAAAGCGGCGAATACAGAGATAAGTTATTTATCAAATTATTTAGCTATCTAACGATGAACCAACACATTTTTTACATATATAACCAAGAGCCGGAACATATAAACTGCTAGGAAAGAAACTCCGTTGTCTCATTCAGTCAATTGGTTACATTCGTGCATACGACTTGTGTGTTTGGATAAGTGTAACGATACCCACTTGGTGGTTGCTTTTTGTGTCACTTAGTTTTATTGTGACTGTGTTATAAAAATGTTTAAATTCACGTGTCCGAGTTGTACAAATGCGCTTTTGTTTATTTCATTTGTGTTTGGGTTGTTTTATATTTGGGTAAAATATGAGTACGGTTATTGGAAGCGACGTGGAGTCTACAGCCCTCCTGCGACATTCTTAATTGGGCATTTAGGACCAGTTGCTCGAATTCAACAATCGATAGGAGTTCGCCTCATGAAATTATACGAACAAACCAAAGAGCACAAATATGTTGGAATTCATCTTGCACTGAAAAGGACTTTGTTGGTAAACGATTTAAACATGGCTAAAACCATTCTCCAGAAAGACCATGACCACTTCTACAGCCATGGAGTTAAAAGAGATAAAGCGACGGATCCTTTAGGAGAGCATCTGTTTAATTTGGATGGAGAGGAATGGAAAAGAATTCGAGTTAAGTTGACTCCTACGTTCACATCAAGCAAAATGAAGTTTATGTTTGAAACCATGCTCAATTGTTCAGATGAAATGATCACACATATCAATGAAGCCGCGGGATCAGGACAAACTGTTGATATTAAAGAAGTCATGGCTAAATTCGGGACTGATGTCATTGGATCTTGCGCTTTTGGTATTCAAACCAACAGCTTTAAATATCCTGATGCCGAATTCAGAAGAATGGGAAAAAAAGTCTTTGCCACGACTGCGAGCAAAATTGTGACGGATCTTTGGACGATGATGGCTCCATCCACCGTTCCTAATAAACTTGTAGATATTCATAATAAAGAGCTCACAGAATTCTTCACGAAGTGCGTCAAAGAAACGATAGCACAAAGGGAGGAAAATAACATTTCTAGGAACGATTTCCTGCAGCTTCTCATTGATATGAAAAATTCCGACCAAAATGCAGGTAAAGTAAAAAAATATATATATATATCGGTTAAAATCAACGTAATTGGGCATTTTCGCCAAAGTTCGTACAGTGCGTTCTTGCCTTGTACCACATTTAGAATGATTTTTTATAGGTTATATGTTATGGAATATAGTTTTATATTTTTAACACTACCATTAAATTTATAATTTTTAAATTACTGTATTTAGTCAGTTAAATACAATTGTCTAACTTTCATATATTTTCAACAAATTTTGAAAAGCAGTACTTTTAAATGTATTACTTAACATTGTATTATTATATTAACATGTTTTTTTACAGTACACCTACACCCACACCTACACCCACACCTACACCCACACCTACACCCACACCCACACCCACACCTACACCTACACCCACACCTACACCTACACCTACACCTACACCTACACCTACACCTACACCTACACCTACACCTACACCTACACCTACACCTACACCCACACCTACACCCAAACCTACACCAACACCTAAATCCACACCTAAACCCACACCTACACCCACAACTACACCCACACCTACACCCACACCCACACCTACACCCACACCTACAAATAAGATATGATTTCTTTTTCTTATGATTCCGATCATGTTCTTTATTTACCTATAAAAGTATGATTTATCTGTTTTGATTAATTGGCTTCGCAAATATTCATACCATATGCACTGGCAAACAGTACAGTCATAATCAAGTTTTATATTTCAACATCCAACTCTCACCAAAAGAAAGGAGCAAAAAAACTTCTACTTTCATAAAAAAATCTTATTTTTCCAGGAAATCACTTGACCATAGACGAAATAATACCTCAGGTATTTATCTTCTTTATCGCTGGTTTTGAAACCTCTTCAACAACATCCTCCTACGCCTTTCTGGAACTGGCCAAGAACCAGGACATCCAGGACAAAGTCAGGGAGCAGATTGATAAGGCCATGGAAGAAAACGACGGGAAGATCACATATGAGGTCATCAACCAAATGTCTTATCTGACGCAGATTGTCAACGGTAATATAATATGACGCCTAAATTCTTTGATTTTACCTTTTGTTATTTTGAACACTTTATTAACACGTAATTTTATCAATTAAACATTCTATTTTCTTTATTACGATACCAAATCTATATAATAGTAATTAAGAATCATGAGACAAAACAAATACTTTTTATAAGATTTTTAACATTATGAAAAATTAATTAAATTCAATTGTATGAGCAATATTACGAATTCAACATAAAATGAAATGGCGACAAATCGGTCCGCGTTTAGAGATGTAATCGTACTTTTTTTTATTCTATTCTTATAATCACTGAATGTTTTCTACAGTGGGCCATTAATACTTTAACTTCTATTTATTGGAAGAGGCAAAACCTTTCATGTAAAATTAGCACTCTAATATTTGAAAACTAATTAATTTGTAAATCTTTCACAGGCTTATCACGAGTCCCGAAAGATACATGATGATTGGTGTAGTATCTATCAATTGAAAAATAACGAGTTTTTTTAATCTTGTAAAAAGCGAAATTCTTGACCTTGACCATGGAACGTATTCGAACTGTTTACAAATTTAGAACACTAGCCAGATTGATTTATTTTCGATCTGATATGTTGGATACGACAAAACGGAACATTGAATAAATGTGAAAAAAAACAACAAACCTAACCTATCCTTATGTAACCTAAACCAACCAAAGGTATTATTTTTTCATTTTCGGTTTTGTCACTTTTCCAATCCGTGCGGTTACCATCTTGAACCACAATTACTTCGTGGAATTACTACTTGATGTACACGTTGGGCCTTATTGCTCTGCTAATGTTATCAAAACATGGTTTATCTAATGATATTCAATCCACTCAACTAATATTCCCGAAATACCCATTTCGGGAATATTAAACAGACTAATTAGTAAATTAAGTAAATTATTTGTAAGGATTAAAAGTGTTATTAATTTTTTATTATGATTTCCAGAGTCTCTCAGAATGTACCCACCGTTGCCATTCCTCTTCAGGAAATGTAACAAAAACTACAAAATAGCCGGAACAGAGACTGTGATTGAAAAAGGCACACTGGTGCTCATATCAGCCATGGGAATCCACAGAGATCCAGAAATTTACCCAGACCCGTTGAAATTTGACCCTGACAGATTCAGCCAAGAAAATGCAGAAAAACGACCCCAGTACTCTCACATTCCATTTGGTGAAGGACCAAGGATTTGCATAGGTTTGTACCAGCAATTTATTTTGATTTAAATCAAGACCCCTTAGATTCTCTCTACTCTCGCTATTTCTCGCTACTTCATACTTATAACAGACATGACAAGATTGACTAAATCAAATAATTGACTCGGGTTACTTCAATAGAATAGTGATAGATGGAAACTTTAAATGATTCACTGATTTCAATTTCATTATAACTTTTATCATCCTACCGATCTTAATCTTATTATTATATCTACTCACTTTTAATCGTCAAAGTAGGTTCATGAGTGCACCATTTTCAAACAGTAATCACCCATAGTATACTCATCATCGATTGTTGTTATAACTGTTGAAGAGTCCAGGTTGCCTCTAGAAAACTCTTTTAATCTTACCGATCTGCTACTGTTTTCCATCAGTGTCCAATGTAAGAATGAGGTTAATATTTAACAAAGTTATTGTTTTATTTTCATTAATATTTACCTATACACTGTCCGATCACCTAACTATAGAACTCCCAGCAATCCTTCGTCTTTTATTCGACTCTTTTTCATCCATGGTAAAATATCTTAATAAGCGGTTTGTAATTTTATTTTTTGAAGAGGTCTTTGAAGCATTTTAAACAATTCTTAAAGCTCGTTGTTGTATCGCTTTTGCCAGTAACCACTGTATGGCTCCAAATTATCGACTAAGGATCTTTGTCTCAAAAACATGTAACCTCCAACCGATCTTAAACATCTCTTTCACCTTATTCTCTTTCCGTCAGATAACTAGATTACCTATCCAATAATTTATGCAAGAATGTCAATCATACACTTTATTGCTTAAAAAAACATTAAAATATTAAGCAGAATTAACACAAATTATTACGGTTCTCCAAATTTGTTGAGTTATACATGGTTTTACCAGTAATTCGTTTGAAGGATCTCATTTCCACAACATCCAGCCTACTTTCGTCATTCCTCTGCAAGTTCCATCCCGTACATCTTGGATGGTATCAGCTCACCATCGTGGACTGATGGCTTTGCGACTTTTGACAAATTTTATTAGTAACGACCACAGTAAGTCCTCAGAATTTTTTTCAGTAACTCCACACAGTACCTTTAGTTATATAAACTCATTTACTTGTTTCCAGATTAAGCAGAATCTACAAAAATTCTCCCCTTCCTGGTCGTTCCAATAATGTTCCATTAAGTCCTCCGTTATTTTATATTTTATTTTATGATATTGAAATTTTTATAATATTATTTAAATCTGTGTTATAAAAATGGACTCTAGTACATATCTCAATAACAAAACTGTAATGCTTTTTCCATTATTTTTGCTTTTTAATTTTTTTTCAACTTATGTACATTGATAACGACATGCATGCACATAAATATAATAATTTTGCCCTACATTTGTATGATGATTGTAATTTATTGTTGTATTATATTATATTGTTGAAATAAACTCCTGCTGACAAGCTACTTGCAGTGGCTTAGCGGATATAAGTACCCAATGTATATAATGGATATTATACAATAAAATAAAGTAAAAAAAATTAGAGTTCCCTGCATTTGCACTTCTTTCATCATTATCTGCCTTTAGATCGTTTGTAAACATACCTACTTAGTTCCATTGCGTTATTGTTTATTGATGATAACATTTTTTTTTGTTTATAGGAAGCAGATTCGGCATGATGCAAGTAAAAATTGCGCTTTTCACCGTCCTCCGCAACTTCACCATCGACCTCACTGAAGACGCCTCCAAGCCCGTGGAGTTCGACCCCAGAGCCTTCTTGCTTCACACCAATGGAGAGATGTTGTTAAGACTTACTCGTAGAACTTTGTAAAATACTATACATTGCTATTAGCATAAGATAGGAGCGAAAAAACGGATCAAATTATAAGTGATTCGTAAAGATTGATCCAAATTTGTATGAAAAAAACGTTTTCATATATATCTACATACATCAAATCTAAGATTAAAGTAGAATTATTTTAATGATGAAACAAAACCCTTTCTGTTAATTTGTTCAACTTTTTGTGTTATTAATTAACTTAATTTGTTTTATTATTCAATTTTTTTAAATTATAATTGTCAAACTTATAAATATACTATAAAGTATTTATAACAAAGACTGTTAATTAGATTTTTTATTCGACTGACTAAATCCCTAAACCCTAAAATAATGTTGAAATTGGCCATTTTTCCGAGCGTTAAGTGGCATTACCCACTAATTTAAAGAAAAAAAAATTATAGCATATGCTGGAACCAAAACTATTCGAAGGGTAACGATAGAATGAATGATCCATTATTGGAAAGACCTTATATTATCTCTACCGAATGCAGTAATTTTAAATTCAGTAGACGGGCGCTAGGTTCATATACGATCCCGTCTCACCACTGTAGGTACAATTATAGAGAACTTAATGCTGCATAATAAGGAACTCCAGTCCAATTTTAACTTCTTTTTTTTATCATTTTTACATTTCGTTTTTTTTCTAATGTTGTTAGTTTTCATAGTTAAAATAATTTTCAATGTTTCAATTTTTCAAGTCCGCCAAAACGTTCAGAATCTATGGTCGGTCGGTTGTGATCAGTTTTGAAGATAGAATATCAAATTTAAAAACAAGGATGAGCTTTACTTTACATAGTTATATATTCTATTCATAGTAAGTAAATCATAACTAAACATAAGAAATAAAATCATGTACCTTTTGATAAATTTTAACTCAAAGAATAATAATAGTATTGACCATTAACATTATCATAATATCCGCATTGATGATTGGTTTGATCACGAATACTCTAATTTCTTTCATGAATAATGGTTGTTTTTATTGATCAACAATTATAGATCTTAAAGTCACAGAAATAAATTTCAAAGTTTGCCAATTACATATTTAAAATACAAAACAAAATAGAATTTTTTTTTTCATACTAATCCAAAAACAGAGTGTTCACGTGACGTCAGATGTTCCAAATGCAATGGTAACAACATAACAACGTGTTTTTATAAGCTGATTTTTTATTCACTTTTAAATAACGATTTATAAAATCTACTTATAATTATATATATAATAGATGTTATATATTTAGAATAGGCGTTTACTGATCTAAATGAATATATATTTTAAAGTGGTGATATTTTTCACTGGAGTTTCTTATTGTCGTACGAATAATCATTTCAAAGGACTGTCAATGGTGTCTTAAATCAGGTTACAAGTGAGTGACCTGCTTCGAATCCGACCGCACTGAGAACCACTATATAAACAATAAATAAATTTGAATGCAAATAAATTGAAAAATAAAAGTTTTCGCAACGATTAATTTATTTTTATTACCATGACGCCCGTCTGTCTAAAAGCCAACCTGCCGGACTGTTATGCAAAGTAAACCGGTCTTCGGGTGTTTTGCTTGTAAAGTTAGAACGCGATACTCAGCGCCATAACAACGAAGTGGCGAATACTGAGTTAAGTTAATTACCAAACTATTTCGCGATTTAATGATGAGCCCACACTAGTGCGTAATCAAGAACCGGAATATATATACTATTTGGAAAATAACTCCATTGTCTAATTCAGTCAGTTGGTTCTATCCACACATGCGACTTGTGTGTTTGGATAAGTGTGGCGCTTCCCACTTTGTAGGATATTTTTATATCATTTGATTTTTTGTGGGTATTCAAACATGTTTAAATTCACGTGTCCCAGTTGTATAAACGCGCTTTTGTTTATTTCATTTGTGTTTGGGTTGTTTTATCTTTGGGTAAAATATGAGTACGGTTATTGGAAGCGACGTGGGGTCTACAGCCCTCCTGCGACATTCTTAATTGGACATTTAGGACCAGCTGCTCGAATTCAACAATCGATAGGAGTTCGCATAATGAAATTATACGAACAAACCAAGGAGCACAAATATGTTGGAATTCATCTTGCACTGAAAAGGACTTTATTGGTAAACGATTTAAACGTGGCTAAAATCGTTCTCCAAAAAGATCACGATCACTTTTACAGCCATGGAATTAAAAGAGATAAAGCGACAGATCCTCTAGGAGAGCATCTGTTCAATTTGGATGGTGAGGAATGGAAAAGGATTCGAGTTATGTTGACTCCTACGTTCACATCAAGCAAAATGAAGTACATGTTTGAAACCATGCTCACTTGTTCAGATGAAATGATCAGACACATCAACGAGGCCGTCGAATCAGGACAATCTGTTGATATTAAAGAGGTAATGGCTAAATTCGGGACTGATGTCATTGGATCTTGCGCTTTTGGTATTCAAACCAACAGCTTTAAATATCCCGATGCAGAATTCAGAAGGATGGGCAAAAAAGTCTTCGCCACGACTGTGAGCAAATTTGTAACGGATCTTTGGACGATGGTGGCTCCATCAACCGTTCCTCAAAAACTTGTGGATATTCATAATAAAGAGCTTACGGTATTTTTCACGAAGTGCGTCAAAGAAACAATAGCACAAAGGAAGGAAAATGACATTTCAAGAAACGATTTCTTGCAACTTCTCATTGATATGAAAAATTCGGATGAGAAATCAGGTAAAGTTGAACATTTTATTAAACGTTTCAAATAAATCCATACCATAATTTTAGTTATGCGTTTACAATGCGTTTGACCCATGAACACGATGTCGCTTTAAAAATTACAGGTTATTAATTATATGTGTGTCGATATTGTCGATATTATTTATTTACATTTATTTAATTTAAATTTCGCTAATAAACAGTGTTTATCTCAAGTGACCTGCCTGGTAAGTATGACCCCGTTTAATATTATCCCCATATATATATATAATTAATAACCTGTAATTTTTAAAGCGGGCAACGACAGTATACCCACCTGACGTCTGGGCGCCAAAGATTGCAATCCGTTCGTTAAGATTGGCAAATCTACCAATCGTACCGCCCGTTTCTGCAGAGTCAATGGATTTTTTCAGATATTTTGGGGCTCCCGACCTGAGGTGGCGGCCAAATTCTACAGTGGGGCGCACTTGATATTTTTACAGGGTCAGCAGTACGTTAACTAGGTTTAAGAAGCCATGCCTTTACTTTCTGAAAGTATGAGTTCAAACAAGATATTCATATTACCTCATAAATTTTAATTTTTTTATCATTAATAAATTTTTCTTACATACATTTCTTATATATACATACAAAGGTTATAAAAATCAGGTTTTTTTGTATGTGCTATGATTAAGATAGATCGTTTAGATAGAGAGTAAAAAAATTAACTAAATCAAAAAAAAAAGAAAAAAAAGTGCATTGTATATGTAACAAAAAATCCTACTTAGGCAATTAATACGTGAGTATATTTGGTTTTACTTAGAGGAAGTAAAAAAATAGTTTTTTTTTAAATAATATTTTTTTACACATGTTTACACGTACATATTTATATCTATATTATTATAAGAAGTTATAGGGTTTTGTGCAGGAAATAACAGCATCTACTGTAATAGAAAATAATGTAATAACCATAACTATGTACCAATTTTTTGACATAGTGTTTTGAAGAGATTTACCAACTATGTACATTTGTTATTTAATTTAATTTATTAGTTATCAGTTTCGACACATCCGTGTCATTCATTAACGTTCTTAAAACGAACTGAAATTAAACAATTACAGAAATAATGAGATATTACTAGGTAAGGGTAGTGGAAGTGGGAATAGTAAACGATAATCTTTTTATAATTAAAACAGAACTTAGCTTTTGTGAATATTTTCATTAATACGTGAATTTTGCACCATTCCGGTCATTTTTTGTTTACCCATAAAAAAACGTGTTTTAATTTGGTTTTGGTTTGCACAGACAAACATCACAATCATAATGAAGATTCATAATTCTACTTCGAACTATCATCAAAAGAAGAAGAGAGTAATTTTTTTTCTTCTTTTAATTTAATGTAAATCTAAATTAATAATGTTATTATCAGGTTCTGAGAGTATTTTAGCTTTTATTATTGTGACCTCTGTTTTGGCGTTCAAGGCCATTTTCAAATTGCGCTTAATTCACATTGTGACGACTTATTGATATGATTTTTACTCCCATCCAGCAGATGGGAATAAAAATCAATAATAAAAACTAAAATACTCGCAGAACTTAATTATAACATTATTAAATATGATTTATATTAAATTTAAAAAATAAATAAATCTAGATCTAGGAATTAAACAAAAAAATGATTAATATGGCAATATAATTTTTCAAACATTTTTTTTCTTTCAGGAAATCATTTGACCATAGACGAAATAGTGCCACAAGTGTTTATCTTCTTTGCCGCTGGTTTCGAAACCTCCTCAACAACATCCACTTATGCCTTTCTGGAGCTGGCCAAGAACCAGGATATCCAGGACAAAGCCAGGGAGCAGATTGATAAGGCCATGGAAGAAAACAATGGGAAGATAACATATGAGATCATCAACCAAATGTCTTATCTGACGCAGATTGTCAACGGTAATACATCTATAATTATACCCTTAGACTCTTTACCTTTGCCTTTTTATTTATTTTGAGAGCAATTTTAATGTATTATTTTACTGTCCAAACGTCCATCAGAAGTTTGTTTTTTAGTTCAATCGATTCTATATAATAATATTGAAGAGACATGAGGTACACAATATTTAAACATTTAATCATTGAAGAAGATAATATTAACATAACCTAAATGAAAGATGAAACCGGATAAAAGGACAGAAACTAAAAATATTTCAGTCGCATCTGGGACTCGAACCCAGGTCCTCTGCCTATCCGGGGCAACGCTCAACCGACTTAGCTAATGAGACAAGTTCAATTTGTGTCATCTTCATCGATATCATATCTCAAATTCAAGATTTGTGAATATTATCTTCCATTGTTTAATCTCATATTATTGGCAGCTATTTTTTATGATGTTTCCAAAGTTCTACCCGAACTCAATTGCAAACTTAAACAGTGTCTCGGATTTACATCCGACTTTTTATTTATATGAGACATCTATTGACTTTTTGTAAAAGCCTAAATAATTCAATTTTTAATTATTATTTATTTTTATTGAGATTTAAGAACCTCATCGTAATATTTAATCATTGAAGAAGATAATATTAACATAACCTAAATGAAAGATGAAACCGGATAAAAGGACATTTAGGTTATGTTAATATTATCTTCTTCAATGATTAAATATTACGATGAGGTTCTTAAATCTCAAAAAATAAATAATAATTAAAAATTTAAACATTTATTTGTCACAACATTTAAACATTTGAAATAATGTATTAAACGCTTTGATAATGTATTAAACACACTAATATTGAATACTAATAAGTATGCAAATCTTTCACAGGTTATTCAAGAGCTACAGAAGATAAATTTTTGATTATTAATTGAAAAATAATCATCTTCTTTAATTTGAAAAAGTAAAGTTGTTGCCCGTACTCGTACTGTATACGTCCTCGTAAATTTAGAACACGTGCCAGATTGATTTATTTTCAACGTAATATGTTAGATGGTTTTATGACAAAATGGAAAAAAAAGTGAGGAAAAACAACAAATAGAAAAAATAGCAAACCTAACCTAACGTATCCTAAACTAACTTAACGTATTAATTTTTAATGTTCTGTGCTGTCACTGCTCTGTTTCATCCGGTGACTATTTTGAATCACCATCATTTCATGAATAACCATTTCATGCACACGTTCACCCTTATTGCTGTGCTAATTTTATAAAAAAAAGTTTTCATTATTAATTTTAAATCCAATCAGATACATTTGAAGAAAAATACCCACTTCTACAATGTTAAACAGGATAATAAATAAATTAATTAAATGAATTGAAATAATAAAAAAATGTTTATGATTTTTATTCATTCCATTTCCAGAGTCTCTCAGAATGTATCCCCCGTTGCCATTCCTCTTCAGGAGATGCAACAAAAACTACAAAATATCTGGAACGGATACTGTGATTGAAGAAGGCACACTGGTGATTATACCAGCCATGGGAATCCACAGGGATCCAGAAATTTACCCAGACCCTTTGAAATTTGACCCTGATAGATTCAGTCCGGAAAACTTAGGAAAACGACCACAGTACAGTCACATTCCATTTGGTGAAGGACCACGGATTTGCATAGGTTTGTACTTATTAATTTATTTTAATTTCAATTTAGACCATATTTTTTATCATTGAATATAATATTAACAACTCCCAAATCGAAACACAAAACTGAAAAGACACAGAAAAGAAAAGATAATGGTAGCTTCTGGGATTCGAACCCAGAATCTCATTGTCTATCCAGGACCTAGACTTTTTAAGACTCTTTAATTTCTATATCGCTACTTCACACTTATAGCAGACATGACAAAACCGAGTGAAGCAGATACTTGACATGGGATATGTCAACATCCAGAAGAGAGAAAGTTAGAAAATTTCAACGAATTCACTGATTTCACTATCATTAAAAAACACGTTTTTTCGGGTTGATTATTTAAATTATATACGGAAAATTTGTGTTTCAACTTAAATTGGTCGTTTTTAATTTAATTTAAAGTCCACCATAATGTTTATTTTAATACATTTAAAAAAAAAATTGTTTTATATTTCATTATATTTTCAAAGTAAACTTTTTTTTTATATCACCGTTAGCCCCCCAAATAATTGTTAAAGGTGCCTATGAAATCGCAAAAAAATAATTCCTTTAATGGCCCATATTTCATAATGTAAAACAAAAATAATTTAACTACTTCTAATCAGTAGTAGATATTTACTATATTTTTTGGTGAAAAGGAAGATCATTAGGTTTAGGTGAGTATTTTGGCCTCAAATCCAATTTTTTGTATGAAACAAGCCGCCTAGCCGTTCTTCTTAAGGGTGAGGTTTTCACCTGGTCACTGGTCGACCATCTAACTATAGAATTCCAATCAATCTTTTTTGATTTTTGTGCATAGCGCAAAGGGTAACAATTATTTTTATAAACAATAATTATTAGCCTGAAACACTCATCCAAATTGAAAAACCTTCCGAGAAAAGATAAATGTCGCCGACAGGACTCGAACCTGCACCCTTCTGATTGCCGGTCAGATGCTCTACCAATAAAATGTAGACATAATTTGTCTCGACGCCATCTATTGAGGGATTTAGCCATTACAAGCCTTTCTCATACTAATAAAGTTGGCTGTTTACAGGTGAAATATAATAAAAACAGTAATTATTGAATGAAACACTAGTATATATTGATTAACTTGGCGGGTTTGCGATAAGCCGACGTAGATCAACGGTAGAGCATCTGACCGGCAATCAGAAGGGTGCAGGTTCAAGTCCTGTCGGCGACATTTATCTTTTCTCGGAAGGTTTTTTCAATTTGGATGAGTGTTTCAGGTTAATAATTATTGTTTATAAAAATAATTGTTAATCTTTAGTCTGTTAATCGACTCTCTTTCATTCACGCTAAATGTCTCGTAAAGCGGAGCAGTAGCAGTTTGTAAATCTTTTAATTGAAGTCTCTAAAGAACTTCAAACATTTCCTGAGACTCTTTGTTGTTTCTCGTTTCCCAGTCACCACTGTATTGCTCCGCTTTTGGGTAAGAATCTTCGTCTCAAAAATATGTGACTTCCAACAGATCTTTAACATCTCTAACGTTTGGGCGATCGTGTAGAGCGGTAGGCAGTTCGTGCGCGTTGAGCCAACCTTGGCTCGAGTTCGGCGAGTTGGCCCGAGATCGCTCCGGTGGCGAACAAGTTGGCCCAACCTTCAAATTAGTTGGCCGAACTCGTACGAACTACCCTCCACACATTGGCGGTTTAGTATGAGTTCTGGTGATGTTCTGCGTGAATAATAAAACATGACTGAACTATGTTCGTATTGACGAAAAATAATAATATGTGCAACTAACTCCCAACTATGCATTATGCAAATAATAATCACAATTAAATAATGTGTATATCGCCATTTTTCATGCAAAATCATTTCTATGGTATAATGCATGTAATCCGATATATAACCGGGGCTAGTTGTTACATGTTTTGCGCTGCAACCTGACTCGGGCTGTGTGTAAAATAAATTACTCTGCTAAAACAGGTTTTAAACCGCTATCGACAAGCGATGGGGGCTATAAAATTGAAATTCTTATTATTTTATCTCAAATTCAAGATATGGTAATATTATTCTCCATTTTTGATAATATCGATGAAGATGACATAAATTGAACTGGTCTCATTAGCTAAGTTGGTTAAGCGGTTTCCCCGGATACGCAGAAGTCCTGGGTTCGAGTCCCAGGTGCGACTGAAATCTTTTTATTTTCTGTCGTTTTCTCCGTTTTCATGTTTCATTTAGGTTATGTTAATATTATTTTCTTCAATGAATAAATAAAAATATCAGGCAAAATAATGAAAAAAATTTCCGGATCCCCACTTTTGTGGAGTCATACATGGTTTTACCACACATACTCTTAAGGGATCATATTTCCACAATATTTATTAGTAACTCCAGCAATATGGTTCCCTGCATTCACTCTTCTTTCTATTGCTTAACCTTGTTTTTTCCACCTATGCATATTGATTAAAAAAACTGTTAAAAATAAATAAGTTACTCTTTCAATCGGCATTTATATCTCTCGTAAACATACTTCTAAAAGCATAGTATTATCTGCCTGCTACAAGATTAAGCACAATTCACAACAAACTATAACCTCTCCCCCCCTCCCTTCATTCCCCTCTGTTTGTTAAAATAATGTTCCATTATGATCTGTTTTAATAGATTTTCCTGCTTTCATCTTTGCCTTTCTATCTCTCGTTAACATACCTATTTAACTCCATTGTGTTATTGTTTGTTGATTTATTCCTGAAATGACTTATTTTTCTATTATTTGCTGTTGTTAAAATTATTGTAAGAATTGTAAGGAATCTACAAGATGTAGATTCCTTATTGTTTTTATTTTGTGAAGAGGATTTAAATTTTTTTAATGATATTATTTTGATGTTTTATATCTACTATCTACCTAATTTTTTAAATTTCTTATAAATGGGTGGATAAAATTTAATCTACTGCGCTCTTGTTAGAGAAATTATATTTTAAAATTTACTCTACGGCACTGAAGGGGACTAGTTGCAATAACGCAGTCAAAGTTAGCGTAGCAAGTGAGGGACATCTTTTCCGATAAACACCCATGTATAACATTATACGCATAAAAGAAAAAATATTGAATCCAAATAAACCTATCTAATCTAATGAAATTATTGTTTTTTTTTTACAGGAAGCAGATTCGGAATTATGCAAGTAAAAATTACGCTTTTCACCGTCCTCCGCAACTTCACCATCGATCTCACTGGAGACGCCCCCAAGCCCGTTGAGTTCGACCCCAGAGCCTTCTTGCTTCACACCAAAGGAGAGATGTTATTAAGACTTTCTCGTAGAACTTTGTAAAATACTATACATTACTGTTAGCATAAGATAGGCGAGATAAAGCGGATAAAATTAGAGGTGATTTGTAAACTTATACTATGCTATTATAGTCAAAACTAATCCAAATTTACATTAACAAAACGTTTTCATACATACCTACATATATCAAAACTTAGATTAAGTTCGATTTGCTTTAATGATAAAGCAAAACCCATTTTCATAAATGTGTTGTAATTTTCTGTAATGTTAATATTTTCAATTAATTTTATTAATTGAATGTTTTAAATTCATGAATATAAAAACTTGTAAATATACTAGAAAGTATTTATAATAAAGACTGTTAATTAGATTTTTTATTCGATTCGCTAAATCCGTAAACCCTATTTTTTTTTGTTTAAATTAGCCATTTTTTCCGAACATTATAGTGGCGTTACCCCCTAATTTAAGGATTTTTTTTAATGAAATATTTAAATTCAGTAGACGGGCGCAAGGTCCGTATAAAATCCCGTCCCACCACTGTACGTACAATTATAGAGAACAGAACAGTACTCTACAATTATTTATCGTATAATCATTTCAATGGACTGTCACCTCAAAACAGGTTACAAGTGAGTGACCTACTTCGAATCCGACCCCAGCAAGAACCACTATATAAAAAATGATGACAACTATGGGTGTTCATATTGGAATACATATCATTTAAAAAAAATTGTTTTCGCAAAGATAAATTTATTTTTACTACCATGACTCCCGTATTACTTCGGTTCCATAAAAGCCAATCTGCCGGACTGTTACGCAAAGTTCTCTCGGTCTTCGCGTGTGTCGCTTGTAGAGTAACAACGCGATACACAGTGCCATAACAACAAAGCGTCGAATACGGAGATAAGTTATTGAGGCTATTCGGGCTACGGTGGTTGTAAAAAATATTGTATACAACCGGGAAGTGCCCGACCAGGGGCTGCTCTGCGACCTGCTGTGGTCCGACCCCAACAAGGACACCGCCAGCAGGGGCGAGAACGTGCTTCACCTTTACCTTTGTCATTGAGATAGTGGCCAAGTTCCTCAACAGGCACGAGTTTGACCTGATCTGCCGGGTGTATCAGGTGGTAGAGGACGGGTATGAATTCTTTGCCAAGAAGCAACTGGTCACCCACTTCTCGGCGCCCAACTACTGATCAGTCGCCATCCTCTCCCGCAGCTCCCCCCTTTTAAGAGTATTCTGTGTTTTTTATCCTAAAAAATATGGACAATAATTCATTGTCTTAGCATAAATACATTCTTAAATATAATGAAAACAATCACTCTATCATTTGTATTAGCGTCTTACAATATATCGTAAGAGATAAATGCAGTTAGCTTCTTTTTTTCAATTTAACATTAAATTTAGTTTTGATAATTTAACTGCATCTCTTTATATGGTCTAAAATAATGTGTAATGATCAAATAGAAAATAAATGTAAAAAAAAATAAATAAATAAATAATTTCGTAGAATAGAAATAATATATGAATATGAAGTAATATTTGTACAGCGCCCTTAGGGTGATTTTTCACAAAAACGGCGCTATAAAAATAATCCGATTATTATTTTTAAGTTATTTATCAAATTATTTAGCTATCTAACGATGAATCAACACTTTTTTTTATATATAACCAAGAGGCGGAACATATAAACCGCTAGGAAAGAAAACTCCGTTGTCTCATTCAGTCAATTGGTTACATTCGTACATACGCTTGTGTGTTTGGATAAGTGTGACGATACCCACATGGTGGTAGCTTTTTATGTCACTTAGTTTTATTGTGATTGTGTTATAAAAATGTTTAAATTCACGTGTCCGAGTTGTACAAATGCGCTTTTGTTTATTTCATTTGTGTTTGGGTTGTTTTATATTTGGGTAAAATATGAGTACGGTTATTGGAAGCGACGTGGAGTCTACAGCCCTCCTGCGACATTCTTAATTGGAAATTTAGGACCAGCTGCTCGGTATCAACAAACGATGGGAGTTCGCCTCATGAAATTATACGAACAAACCAAGGAGCACAAATATGTTGGAATTCATCTTGTACTGAAAAGGACTTTGTTGGTAAACGATTTAAACATGGCTAAAACCATTCTCCAGAAAGACCACGACCACTTTTACAGCCATGGAACTAAAAGAGATAAATCGACGGATCCTTTAGGAGAGCATCTGTTCAATTTGGATGGAGAGGAATGGAAAAGGATTCGAGTTATGTTGACTCCTACGTTTACATCAAGCAAAATGAAGTTTATGTTTGAAACCATTTTCACTTGTTCAGATGAAATGATCACGCATATCAATGAAGCTGCGGGATCAGGACAATCTGTTGATATTAAAGAAGTCATGGCTAAATTTGGAACTGATGTCATTGCATCCTGCGCTTTTGGTATTCAAACCAACAGCTTTAAATTTCCCGATGCAGAATTCAGAAGGATGGGCAAAAAAGTATTCGCTACGACTGCAAGTAAAATGGTGACGGATTTTTGGACGATGACGTCTCCATCTACCGTTCCTAATAAACTTGTGGATATTCATAATAAAGAGCTTACGGTATTTTTCACGAAGTGCGTCAAAGAAACGATAGCACAAAGGGAGGAAAATAACATTTCTAGGAACGATTTCCTGCAGCTTCTCATTGATATGAAAAATTCCGACCAAAATCCAGGTAAAGTAAAAAAATATATTTATCAGTTCAAATCAACGTAATTGGGAATTTTTGCCATAGTTTTTACAGTGCGTTTTGGAATATAGTTATATATTTTTAAAACGAAACTTTATTTAATTACTGTATTTAGTCAGTTTAATGTAATTGTCTAACTTGAATATATTTTCAAGAAATTATGAAAAGTGGCGTGTTTTTAAGTGTAGTATTGTTATAATAACGAGGTTTTTTTACAGTACACCTACACCCACACGTATACATAAGATATGTTTTCTTTGTCTTATGATTCCGATCATGTTTTTTATTTACCTATAAAAATATGATTTATCTGTTTTGATTAATTTTCCTCGCAAATATTCATACCATATGCACTGGTAAACAGTACAGTCATAATCAACATTTATATTTCAATATCCAACTTTCACTAAAAGAAAGCAGCAAAGAATCTTCTACTATCATAAAAATTCTTATTTTTTCAGGAAATCACTTGACCATAGACGAAATAATACCACAGGTATTTATCTTCTTTATCGCTGGTTTTGAAACCTCTTCAACAACATCCTCTTACGCCTTTCTGGAACTGGCCAAGAACCAGGACATCCAGGACAAAGTCAGGGAGCAGATTGACAAGGCCATGGAAGAAAACGGTGGAATTATCACATATGAGGTCATCAACAAAATGTCTTATCTGACGCAGATTGTCAACGGTAATATAATATGACCCCTACACTCTATGATTTTACTTTTTGTTATTTTGAACACTTTATTAATGTAAAATTTTTAATTATTAATTATTTTTATTGAGATTATAAAACCTCATTTTAATATTCAATCATTGTAGAAAACAATATTAACATAACCGAAATGAAATATGAAAACGGAAAAAAAACGAAAGAAAATCAAAAGATTTCTGCCAATAATATGTGATCAAAAATGGAGAATAATATTGACAAATTTTGAATTTGAGATATGATATAGATGAAGATGACATAAATTGAACTGGTCTCATTAGCTAAATTGGTTAGGCGATTGTCCCGGATAGGCAGAGGTCCTGGGTTCGAGTCCCACATGCGACTGAAATCTTTTTATTTTCTGTCGTTTTTTCCGTTTTCACGTTTTATTTAGGTTATGTTAATATTATTTTCTACTTTATTCTTTTATCAGAATATATATATTATGTGTTATTTTATCATCTAAACATTCTTCGAGAAGTTTTTTTATTACAACAACCGAAACTATATAATAACAATTAAGAATCGTAACACAACACTTTTTATAAGATTTTTAACAGTCTGAAAAATCTATTAAATACAATTGTATTAGCAACATTACCAAATCAACATTAAATGAAATGGAGATACATCGGTTCACGTTTAGAGATGTGATCATCGTATTTTTTATGACGGTTCTTATTATCACGGAGTTTTTACCACAGTACGCCATCAATACTTTAACTTCTACTTATTGGAAGAGGCAAAACGTTTCAAATAAAATTAGCACTCTAATATTTAAAAAACTAATTAATTTGCAAATCTTACATAGGCTTATCACGAGTCCCGAAAGATACATACTTTATTAGTGTTGTATCAATTGAAATATAACGAGTTTATTTAATCTTGTAAAAAGCGAAATTGTTGACCTTTACCATGGAACGTATTTATACAGTTTACATCTAAGCAAATTTAGAACACTTGCCAGATTGATGTATTTTCGATATAATATGTAGGATGATTCAATGAAAAAACGGAACATTGAATAAATGTGAAGGAAAACAACAAACCTAATCTACCCTAACGTAACCTAAAGTATTATTTTTTCATTTTCGGTTTTTTCACTTTTCCAATCCGTGCGGTTACCATCTTGAACCACAATTACTTTGTGGAATTATTACTTGATGTACACGTTGGACCTTATTGCTGTGCTAATGTTATCAAAATATGGATTCACTGATAATTTTAAACCCACTCATCTGCATTTGTGGAAAAATACCCACTTCGGGAATATTAAACAGACTAATTAATAAATTAAGTAAATTATTTGTAAGAATAAAAAGTGTTGTTAATTTTTTTATTATGATTTCCAGAGTCTCTCAGAATGTACCCACCGTTGCCATTCCTCTTCAGGAAATGCAACAAAAACTACAAAATAGCTGAAACAGAGACTGTGATTGAAAAAGGCACACTGGTGCTCATATCAGTCATGGGGATCCACAGAGATCCAGACATTTACCCAGACCCTTTGAAATTTGACCCTGACAGATTCAGCCAAAAAAATGCAGAAAAACGACCACAGTACTCTCACATTCCATTTGGTGAAGGACCGAGGATTTGCATAGGTTTGTACCAGCAATTAATGTTGATATAAATCAAGACCCCTTAGATTCTATCTCGCTACTTCATACTTATAACAGATTTGACAAGATTGACTAAATCAAATAATTGACTAGGGTTACATCAATAGATTAGTGATAGATGGAATGTTTAAATGGATTCACTGATTTCAATACCATTATAACTTGTATCATCCTACCGATCTTAATCTTCTTATTAAACCAACTCACTTTTAATCGTCAAAGTAGGTTCACGAGTGCACCATTTTCATACAGTAATCACCTATAGTATACTCATCATCGATTGTTGTTATAACTGTTGAAGAGTCCAGGTTGCCTCTAGAAACCTCTTTTAATCTTACCGATCTCCTACTGTTTTATATCAGTGTCCAATGTAAGAATGAGGTTTATATTTACCTATACACTGTCCGATAATCTAACTATAGAATTCCCAGCAATCCTTCGTCTTTTATCCGACTCTTTTTCATCCATGCTAAAATACCTTGCTAAGCGGTTTGTAATTTTATTTATTGAAGAGGTCTTTGAAGCACTTTAAACAATTCTTAAAGCTCGTTGTTGTATCGCTTTTGCCAGTAACCACTGTATGGCTCCAAATTATCGACTAAGGATCTTTGTCTCAAAAACATGTAACCTCCAACCGATCTTAAACATCTCTTTCACCTTATTCTCTTTCCGTCAGATATCTATATTACCTTTCCAATAATTTATGCAATAATGTGAATCATACACTTTATTGCTTAAAAAAAACATTAAAATATTATGCAGAATTAACACAAATTATAACGGTTCTCCACATTTGTTGAGTTATACATGGTTTTACCACTAATACGTTTGAAGGATCTCATTTCCATAACATCCAGCCTACTTTCGTCATTCCTCTGCAAGTTCCATCCCGTACATCTTGGATGGTATCAGCTCACCATCGTGGACTGCTAGCTTTGCAACGTTTGACAAATTTTATTAGTAACGACCATAGTAAGTCCTCAGAATTTTTTTCAGTAACTCCACACATTACCTTTACTTACATAAACTCATTTACTTGCTTCCAGATTAAGCAGAATCTACAAAAATGCTCCCCCTCCTGTTCGTTCCAATAATGTTCCATTAAGTCCGCTGTTATTAGAGTTCCCCGCATTCGCCCTTCTTTCATCATTATCTGCCTTTACATCCCTTGTAAACAAACCTACTTAGCTCCATTGTGTTATTGTTTATTGATAATAAGATTATTTTTTGTTTACAGGAAGCAGATTCGGCATGATGCAAGTAAAAATTGCGCTTTTCACCGTCCTCCGCAACTTCACCATCGACCTCACTGAAGACGCCTCCAAGCCCGTGGAGTTCGATCCCAGAGCCTTTATGCTTCATACCAAAGGAGAGATGTTGTTAAGATTTACTCGTAGAACTTTGTAAACTACGAAACATTACTATAAACGTTAGATAGACGAGCTAGGGTGATTCGTATCTGTGTAATATTAATATTTCAATTTAATGATGACTAATTAATGTTTACATTAACAAAATATTTTCATATACACCAACATAGAATCAAATCTCAGATCAAGTTAGAATTGATTTTATTATAATTATACATAAAACGAATTTTTAAACCACAAATCATTTGAAAATGACAAACTTTTAGCCAAACTGTGATCGCCAGTGTAAACCAATTAGTCAGGAATCCATTTTTCACAAATAGTTACAAAATTTGTTAATAGATGGTCGTTTTTACAATTTTTTTTGTGATCGATTTTTGATGCCACAGTGCTTCAAAGAGTAAATCAAATCCAATTTGTTTTATTAATTGAAAGTTTTAATTCGTGATTATAAAATTTCTAAATATACTAGACATTATTTATAAGTAAAGGAGAGATGTTGTTAAGACTTACTCGTAGAACTTTGTAAAATACTATACATTACTATAACCGTAAAAAAAACGGATAAAATTATAGGTGCTGTGTAATTTTATGTATTTTCGATGGACCTTTGAATGATATGTGTGATTGACCACTGCACGAAGGAGAAGATATGGTTCAAGGTAAAAGGAAAGGACTCACCAAAGTTATTTGAAGCCAGTTATCTTCTAACCCAGTTAATCTTCACAGCACTCACAAAGCGGACGTTTATGGTAACGAGTTTCGACGGCACACTTAAGGAATTTAGCCGTATTTTGTTTGTCGATCAGGTGGAAGTCAAATTTGAACTGGCGGCGGTACGCAGGGGACAAGGTGGGAATTATTAGATATATGCAAAAATATTAACTCCTAAGTACAGCGGCATATGAAATGATCTGTAAATGTAGTTGTGTGTAAACGAGAGGGGTATTGTGTAAAATGTCCCAACCAATGTATGACCCGAAACCTTGTAATATTCAATAATGACTTATTCCACGTACATGTTAACAAAAACTTTTCATATTTACCTACAGACATCAAATATTAGATTACGTTAGGATAACTTTAATGATTATTATAGGAAAAAGTCATTTTTGTGATTTTGACGTAATTTTCTGTTTTACTTAATAATAATCTGTATTATCAATTGAAAGTTTATTATTACTAAACATGTAAATATGATGAAAATAAGAGAACGATAATTTGTAAATTTAAAAAGTAATACACTTTTAAAACAATAATCGGTGTGGTTTATTAATATGTGGTTACTAACATTTTAACATAATTTAATTGTTGTCAGTAAACGCGTTTAATAGTACGCAAGCGCTTAACCGGTTTAAAACTGAACAAGAATTTATAGTTTTACTATAGCATTCGGAGAAAATAAATTTAACACAATTAAACACCACTTCAAGGTTGTCGTCTCAGTTACATTATGACGGTATGTATACTCGTACATTCCATTAACGGAGGACTGAACGCGGTTGGCGCAAACAAACACATGTACAAAGAAGCGAAACTAGCAGTCCACAATGGAGTGATACCTACACTGATGTATTGTAGTGAGGCTTGTAAATGGCGCAGGAATGATGAAAGTAGACTGAATGCTGTAGAAATGAGATCTCTGAGACGAATGTCTGGTAAAACCATGTATGATCGTGTGAAAAATGTTGAGATTCGTAAAGAATGCAAGGCTGATGTATGTGTAATGAGCAAGATTAAGAAAGGGACGCTTAGATGTTTTGGGCACAAAGAGCGAATGAACGAAAAAAGGAGTGTAAGGAGAATATATGACGCGAATGTGAACGGAAGAAGAAGCCGGTGATATCCGAGGAAGACATGGTACGATCAAGTTGATCAAATATTTGAGTCGGACCATGTCAGAAGTCGGAATAATAGAAGAAAATGTATGAGACCATGTATGAATGTGAATGAAGCAAAAAGTGTATGCCAAGATCGAATCGTTTGGCGGTCCGTGTCTGCCTACCCCTTCGGGAAATGGCGTGATGATTAGTTAGTTACTTAGTATACAATCCACTCCTATCAAGTTTCATTGGATCTCTTGTCTGCAAGTAAAATCAATTTATTTAATCATTCTGTCTAGTAGTAAAACCAGTCAACGCATAAAGACATGCTGGAATGTAGAGATACAGTTTTTTTAAATTACGTAAAAATAGATAATAAAATTTAGTACAAAGAAAAAGTATAACTGAATCAGGATCTACGAAGCTCAGCAGGACGGCTATCGGTACTTTTAATAAATCGTTTTCCAAAGAACATTTAAATAAGATTTCAGAATATCATTTCGAGATTTATACACATGTCATAATTCTTTAGGCAATTGATTATAGCTGTTGTAGGCAATGTATTCCAATCAGTCCGTATTTGTTGAATGTATCATAGATATGTGTAGCTTGTGGTGTTGTGTATTATGTTGCAGAACGTCATGATTATAGATAAGATTTATGTCTGCGTGAGTATGGCATTGAATTGTATTAAAAATAGCATTTGTTATCTCATGGCCTGGAATAATCTTAAACGGTATTACTAGTGCGTGCCGGTAAACATCTTTAACGGGTGTATCCTATGGCAAGCCAACAATGTTACATAGGGCCCTGATTTTTTTTTTACAACCACTAATTAATATAACAGATCTGAAATATGGAACAACATCCACATACGGGTAGTAACTCATCTTTCATATGGTTCTCCTCACTAAATAAACCTTTTAGGTATTCCATGGAATCAGGAGTTGTCTAGTAACGATTTATTGTGGAGTATAATACGATTGCTGATACCTTTATTTATCTACACAAATAGGGAGATTAGCATTCATTCCACCAACGCACCAAATATTTTTATTTTTTATTATTTATTGACGGATCATAGTCCAATTACACAAAATACGTAACACGAAATGAGATAAAAAAGAGGTGCATAAAAAGAACAGCACATACATAGAGTACACGAACGAAGCAATGACAAAAATATTACAATAACATACATTTGAGAAAACATTCAAGTCAAAGGTTTGACCTAACCTAAATAAGATTTGGTTGAGTTCTTGATTTTGGAAATTCTAAATTATGAGTCATATGAAAATTATTCAGACTGGTATCAAAAATTTCAAGGCCCTGGCTTGAGTTAATAAGTGTAAAATATGTAGGTTTTTCAGCGAAATGCTGCATTTGTCTTTTGTGAATCATAAATATTAAATGCCTCGACAAAAACGTGAACACCTTATGTCATATGTAACTACTACCCGGCGTTGCCCATGATTAAAAAAGGTATTTCTAATTGAGCAATTGAAAAAATCGGAGAAAAAGCATATATATACAGGGCGTAACAGCACGTACCCGACTAACTTTAACTAGACTAGAGATTCCTGAGCTTATTTGAAGTAAAACATATTAATCGAATTTCGGTGTCCGGTGGTACTTTCCAATGAAATCTAACCCCCAAAAATATATTTGTCTGATTAGAAGTTTTCATTCGAGGTGTCTTCTATTACAAAATGTAATGTTTAAAAAAAAATCACAGAACATTTATGGCATAAAGCAGCGGATATTACCTTTCTTAATGTAAACATTGGAGATCGAATCTTAGGTGTTCGGTTTTAAATATTAAGATTCCTACCAAAGCTTTTTATAAGGGGAGATAAAATGCTTTGATAAGAATGTCAGAACGTAATACCAGTGAGATTTTGATACCGCTGTGACATTGATATAAAACTAACCAAATAGGCCCCAACACTGCAATATAAACCGGGCGAAATAGGTCTCAACGTTTTCAGATATTTTTTCTCTCGTAGTTCTAAAACTTTGTTAACTGACCGACCAATAAAGATCATTGCAAAGTAAGAGATAAATGTTCACAACAGTAATTTGAAATACAAACTACTAGCTTGATTGACAAGTTTTCAAGACTATACTCTGATTTTTTTATTATGTAACTAAAAAATCATTTTAAAATCTTCGGATTTGAAATTAGAATATTATATGAAATAAACCATTTGGATTTCCTTATATTTAATGTCAATAACTTTATGAAGCATTAGAGACGAGGAACACCAAAAACACTAATAGTAGACTGATTAATAATCAAATAAATTTAAATAAAAGTCCTATACTAAAAATATTCCCAATCAACAAAGTACACGCCCTTCCCTGTCCGCTACCTGCTGAAGTTACGGTGATAGCGAAACATTTTAATTACATGAAAATGATAATTTCACATAACAAAGTTACAGCTTCATTTGAAAAAATTTATAATTATTTTGTGGCGTCATTATTAATAAAATTAGTAAGAAATTCTTTGTTTACACCACTGTTTAATATATAAATATGAACATGTTTCGGAAGCGACGCTTCCCTTATCAGGATACACAGTATACAAACATGTAAATATTCGTATATTAAACAGTGATTTAACCAATTAATTTCTTCAATTTATTTTTTTTATAACTTATTGAAGTTTGTAAACCTCATTGTAATATTTAATCATTGAAGAAGATAATATTAACATATCCCTAATGAACCACGAAACCGAAAAAACGACAGAAAATAAAAAGTTTTCAGTCGCATCTGGGACTCGAACCCAGGACATCTACCTATCCGGGGTAACCGCTTAACCAACTTAGCTAAGTTTCCGGTAAGTTACTGGTCTCAAGTTGGTTATGCGGTTACCCCGGATAGGTAGAGGTCCTGGGTTCGAGTCCCAGATGCGACTGAAATCTTTTTTTATTTTCTGTCGTTTTTTCGGTTTCGTGGTTCATTTGGGATATGTTAATATTATCTTCTTCAATGATTAAATATTAATTTCTTATTTATTTTATTACAAAAATCCTTTACAAAATTGTTAATCCATAAATGCACCAACGCACATAGACGTAACAGTAAATTAATATACAAGTATCTTAATGTATTGCCAGTTAGGGGAAAATATGGTGTAATATTGTAAATCAACATCTTATATTGTCTGCTTCCTTGTATAAGAGAGTTAACCATAAACATAATACGAGATTCACTCATAATGAAGGATTGGTGGTTCCTAAAAGTACTAATAAGTATAATGAAATAACACTACTATAATGTTCTAAAAATATTTAAAAAATTACCAATGTCAATTAAAAATAATACCTAATCATCAAAAAGGATTAGCTTAACGAATAGTAAATGAAACACCAATTCGAAAAAAACTATAGTAAATGAAACGTTATCGGTCGTTACTGGGAAATAAATCTGGGACCTCTGTCTTACCGGGACAACGATTCTACCTAATGAGTTAATGTTATTAGCCGTGTTTGGTGACCAGATCTGAATAGCCAGATTTTTCCATACCTTCCTCTTCCTCATCTCCTTCCCCTCCCCAATACCTTCAGCCTCACAACATTCCCCAATTGGCGATGCCATAGTCTCACTGGCTCCAGACGGTTGGGAGCAGTTGAGACTCTTGTGCGGTATTCATGTAAAAAAAATAATAATAATGAGACCAGTTCACTGAACACCATCTTCATCGATATCACACCTCAACTTCAAGACTTGTCAATATTATCCCCCATTAATTCCCATATTATTGGCTGCTATCTTGATGAGTTATAATATCATTGTTATGTCTTTATATTTCAATAAGTTATTTAAATAAATTCAATATTCTTTCTAGACTTATGGAAAGTCAATAGATGTCAGACACAATTAATTAATATTACAATGAGGTTTATAAGTTTCAATAATTTATTAAAATAAATTAATTTTTTTTCCATTTATACCGCTAAAGCCAAGTATTATCCAATAGAGTAGCAATTAGATACATATGATTTATATTAACATCCTGCTGATCTTGTGTCGCTAATTGTTGCGTACATTTCATCTTTCGATGTTATTCTAACTCATGTACATCCGAATCAATTATATTTATGCACCTTAACGCTAATTACTCTTCCATTTTAAATATAAATATAATATTACGCTCTCTTCTTGTACTCCTATACCTACTAAGTATGAGTACATTGATTTTATAATGAATCTTCATATTTGCTCTGTTTGCTGTGATCAAAAATGTAATTCCCTGTCTATTTATTTGCCATCATCATATTATACTCGTATATACCACTTGAAAATTTTGTACCGTATCATATGTACCATTTGAAAATTTTGTACCGTATCATATATACCGTTTGAAAATTTTGTACCGTATCATATATATCATATTGTAAATATGTTTTAAATGATAATAAATTTTTTTAAATGGCTCAACGAAATAGCGTCACATTTCATGCTAAAAAGGCCATTCTGCTTGATTTAATACCTTTTCACGCTATCGGCCTTTGAATGAAAATGCATATTATAATTTTTCGTGGAAGGATTTATATTCGAAAATGATTTATTCATGTTATTTGTGCGGGTCTTTTGGGGATGTAATATTGTAGAGAAAGCAATAAAATAGTCCTTGTAAAATAAACAAAATGATGTCATTCGTTTATTCGTGTATTCCGATATCCTAGTGAAGCCTTACTGAATAAATATTAGACATTAATTTTTATTTAAAACATAAAATAATGGTTTGCAAAATTTAGAAGTGTTTTTTTTAACGTTGTATGTTTGTTCTGTTATCATAAGTACTGGAAGAGAAAAACCGAGAGAAGTGACCTATGGGCGTGTCTGTGTGCACAAAATCTAGTAAATTTTATCTTACTTCGTGTGAAAACAAACGAACATTTTCAAAAGAATTCTTAGTTGAACAGGTACAGTCCGACATTTAAAATTGAAAGAAAATTGAAGGCGCCGCAATCGTTTAAAAGGTTTTTAATGGCAACACAAAGATGGGTCATAGGAACATCAACGTAATAAAAAAAAAAACATTGATCCAAGTCCACATTTTTTACTTTTAATAAAAAAAACGGTGTTCAGAAATCATTGGTAGGTACTTTCCGAAAGGAGATGATTCTACATATTATTTTTAGACATTTTTACGTTTAAACTTTTATTAATTTTTTAACGCTTTGCAAGGACGACAATTACATGGTATGGTGATTTTTATATATTTCTCAAATTTATGTATCTAAATCACCACGCGTTATATGTTAGATAAATAAAATAAAATAAAAATCAAATTCACAAATCAAATAGGTAATATAAATAAAATTAAAATGTGAATAAATGAAAATTGACCGGAAGATTAATTGGAGTTCCCATCGCGTCTAGGTCACACTCAAGCATCGTGAGTTCAATTCCTCGTCTGGTTAAGTCATTCATCACTACATAAGCAACATTTTCCGCTTAAATTTTTACATATTGTCAGGTTATTCGTTATCTGACAATATTTAAAAATTGTTTATCTCTCTTTTAAATAAAAAAATTGTTTCTCATTTTACGTTATTTTTTGTTTACTAATAAAGTGTCGACCTCGAACGATAAGGATAACCCCAAATCAGAATAAACATGGTGATGATTATATAAATTGAAAATACACTTTGTATATACCACTTTACTTAAAATATATAAATATTTCTACATGTTTCGATAGCAATGCTATCATCTTCAGGAATAAATGAATACTAAGTATTAATATTAATATAAGTATTCATTTATTCCTGAAGATGATAGCATTGATATCGAAACATGTAGAAATATTTATATATTTTAAGTAAAGTGGTATATACAAAGTGTATTTTCAATTTATATAATTAATAATGATGCCACAAAGTTACCAAGCATTTGAAAAAATTATGGTGATGATTGTTTCAAAATCGTCAGAAATCTACCAAAGTGTTTTTTATGAAAGTGTGTATGAAATTAATAATATTTATTAACAGACAATTCGTACTAGTCATTACAACAATTCGTTTGTAAATATCTTCTAAGTTGGACATCAGCTTCCTTGCTCAAAATTCTGCTAACAACACGCTTCTGTTGTCCCACTATTTTTTATTGGTTTATTAATTTTAAATAAATTGAAACTATTATTAAATAAATAAACTAAAAATTGTAATCGGAGGTAACAGTTCAACGCGAATTGTTGGAAACCAACAACAAAATATCAAAGATATTGGCATAGTGATGACACTGATGACATTTTGTAGTTAAAAAATAATGAATACCTACAAATAAATGCCAAGCTATAATCATGTTCATTGACCACTGAACATCAAATATCTTGAAGTTTGATCGACACTAATTTTAAAGAAAACTGATGTCGCCAATTATTTACATAATGCCGTTCGACCCGTACGCATCAGACAGGCCAACGAAATTTAATAAAATGAGATTACTTCGGGTACATGGACACGCCTAAAATACACTTCTATCGTATCATATCTTCAGTGTGCAGAAACCACTCAAAAATGTTCATAATTAGCGACAGTATAAATATTATTTTATTAATTAACACATTTTGTTATAGTTCCCAATGTTGAGTTGTTTATTCAATTCCCCCATAATTTGTAAAATACTTGAAGGCAAACTACGTAGATCTCAATCGTCGCTTTTACGGGCGCTTTAAGTCTCGCGTCGGTTAAAACCTTCAAAGCGATTCTTCATTTACCTGAAAGCGACTTCACGTTATTAGTTCGGCCAATTAAAAAGGCAATTATTCCAGTACTTTGTAGCAAGCTTTGATCGCGTAGCAAAAAAGGATGCAGCTTGAAAAACCATTCGAACAGTATTTTTTTTTGTTGATTTGTAATTTTATTGGTCTTTTGTTCGACAATAAAAGAATGGTAGCCTCTAAAATGGAACTTTTAACATTACACTTTTAGATGTTGGTAACACCCAAAGTAAGGCTGGAGTGGCAAAGCGGAGCGTATGGCGGCGAGCGTTGTGCGACCATTGAGCGTTCGCTGCCCGGCCTCAGTGGCGGAGACAGCCTTCAGCTGAAACAGTCATAATTGAAACTGTCACTATGGCTTTATACGATATTATCGATATATGTTTAGAAAAGAAAGTTAAATTCTGAAATTTGATTTATTGTGTAAGGAAGGTCAGAGTAAAATTGTAATACAAAGAAATGCGTATCGCAGTATTATATATACTCGTATATATTTTTATTACTAGCTGATGTGTACCCGGCCTTGCTGGGTTTTTTTTTTTTTTAATAAATTTATGAAGTTGTGAATTCTTGCTTGTCATTAGGGTGCCATATTTGATTTGACAGAGAAAGTAACTATCTCCAAATAAAGAAACATTCATTTGAATATTTTATTTTATTCCAAACGTTTATTTTTTCAAAACGTATCTAAATCATAAAGTTCTTAAGTTGGTACCTACTCGTGTTTTCCATTTTGAAAATATTCTACCCAAAAAAAAATCTTCTTTTGAATATGCAATCTGTGGCTAACCAGAGTGTTATATCTATGGGCTAACCTAAATAAAACATGGCGGGTTCAATGTTTTTCATACTAATTTAAAAACGTTATAGCATCAGTTTTACATACTGGATTTCATTCAAACTACTCTCTAAACCTTCCCGGCACTAGTAAAAACAATCTGTGCTATTTTCAGCAAAACTGGTCAAGTAATTTTCGAGATCATCGAGGACAAACAAACAAACTTAAATTGATTTATATATATATATTACACTTACAGAAGTTGCTATTTTACTATTTTTTTTTTCAATTCCGCACATAGAAATAAATCTATCCCATATACGAGTATATACAATTAAATAAATAAAATACTTATATTATGTTTTATGCCACTCTCATTTGGAATACAGAATTCTGGGATAGGGCTCAGCTGCATCAAATTACATAAAACCACTAAATGCAACTCAGAAAATTATAACGACAACATTTTAAAGGTAATAATTTTATAAAGACATCAACAATGGAGTTTTTTAAACATTTGAACGTTCCATGTGAACAAAAAATCTTTGCCCAAAATACTCTGGTTCGCCTCAGCACAGGATCTGCTAGTGAGGAGGAGTATGAAAAAAATCTGTGACATGTGCGTATTAATTTTTTTTTATGCCTTACCTTAAAATGTCAAAATTATACAGAAATTATTAAAAAGATTTTAAAATTAAAATGCTCTATTTTTATTCTCACCACATTTTTGCCTTTATTAATGTGTTTTTAAAAAGTGGATGAGAAAATTTCCATATTTTAGGCTTCGCCTGAATTTCAGTTATTACAACTTCTTTCTTCCAACGACATTAAGCACAAACACTATTAAAACACAAACTGGTTTGAAGTTTGACGCGTATGCTCCGTTGAACGTAAGCAAGAACGCCCTGTGCGCTGGTAAAGCATCCGCAACTCAGGACACTTGCGTGTATGAACATGTGTTTGAGGTGCACGCTGCACTCTCCGCCACGCTAAACGCCCCGCTGAACGCCCCGCTAGAGCCACTCAGGCCCAATGGCTAGAATTCTTTCTCAGTTCTGAGTATAGTAAATTTGAATGAAAAGATTGATGAATTTTTCAAAAATTGCTTTGCACTAAAAATTAATACTCGTAACCATATACGAGTATATATATATTTCAATTTTTCAATTGCGCTGCAAGTTTTTCTATAAAGAAATTGTGTTGAACTCAGTGAATATTGTAAAAAACGAGTAGGTAAATCAATTAATGTAATATACATCAGTTGCTAATAAGTGTTGGCCGGTTGGTGGAGTTGAAAAATACGCCGGGCACCTACCCAGGCGTCGTGTGTTGATCCACTGACTAAGTTCTTCATTATTGGACAAGCAACATCTTCCTATTATAATGACGGCAGTAAAAGATTTTTGAATATTGTCAGGTTATTCGTAAGCCGGCAATGTGCGCCTTGAAATGAATTTTAAGTATTTTAATAACTCAATCAGTTTTTCTAGTATTCATATTCCTCTACAGCTTCTTAATCACGAGCGAATGGTAATTAATGGAGAGATATCCAGCGACTATGTCGGTTGGGAGCTTTATTGAAAGCTTAAAATAAATTTGTTCATGGGAAACTCCACATAAATATCCATTTTGTACATTAATGAATAAACTATCTCTGGAGCTTGTTGGGCAAATTTTATTAGGGCCTTATTTTGGTAAATCGCTGATAATGTTAGATCAATTAACTAATTAACATCAACACAACAGTGGTGTTAATTTATTTATACGTTTTTATAAATTTAAATTGTAAAATGTTTTTATTGATATTTTTTTCAGTTCAATAGTTTATATTTAAAATAAGATTTTTTAAAATGTTTTATTAAAAGACGGTTGTTCAATATTTTTGGTGTACTTTTAAAGAGGTCCGGAACATTCACCGCCAACAATTCACTGCGGAAAGTTCACCGCACACAGTTCACTGCCAGGGAAATTATTTGGCATTATTTGGAAGTGTGAGGTTAGGTTAGGTTAGGCTGCATTTTTTTATTGATTGACTTGTTATTACTTTTGTTACACAAACAGTCCTTGATACCATTCAGACATTTTATTTTATCTATTGCGTGGGGTGAAATTTCTATGAATTGTGGGCGGTGAATGTTTTCCAGAAGTGGTCTTTGTGTTATGACGGACGAAATCGCATGGCTAAGTCTTTTATTTTTATCTGTATGTAATTACTGCACAAAGATACCAACTTCCCGGAGTGTGTGTGAGACTGTAGCGTCCTCATTTCGGGGTATTTTGTCAGGAGAGTGAGAGTTAACAGTGGAGAGAGGAGGGAGCTGGTAAAGAGGAACGTGTCAAGGAATAAAACAGCTAATACCTTTTCAAGCAACGCCATCGTTTTGATTCTAAATGAATGATGGTCTATGGAAGAATGTGAATTTTCATACGGATAAAAGTAATTAATACGAATATGCATTTTCTTCAAGTCCACACTCCTGGCGTTTGAGGCAGTTCCCAATCAACAATTTTTTTAGCAGACAAAAATGCAAATGAAATCAATTATGACGAAAATCATTGACGATAAAACGAGGTAGTGGTCAGTTAAAAAAGGGTCATAGTAGTTTTTTACCAAAGATTATGTGCTATCACTAAGCATGGTCCCGCGCTAATGATTCTAACTAACTAACTAACTAACTAGCCATCACGCCATTTCCAACAAGGGTAAACAGAGAGGACAGACGGCCACACAGCTCGTTCTTGGCATAAACTCATTACTATTCATATTAAATTATGTCTTATGTAAAACATAAGAAATTTGGTACTTAATAACTTCCCATATTGAATTCATTTATGCAAATTTTGGTAATTACTGTGTTTTTACTTACCTAGTAGTGATGAGGGCAAATTAACAAGTATAGGAATATATGATCTATGGCAGTGAGGCATGGAACTGACAGAGGAAGGATGAAAGTAGACTGATTGCTGTAGAAATGAGATCTCTGAGACGAATGTGTGGTAAAACCATGAATGATCGTTTGAAAAATGTTGAGATTCGTAAAGAATGCAAGGCTGATGTAAGCGTAGTGAGCAAGATTAAGAAAGGGACGCTTAGATGGTCTGGGCATGTAGAGCGAATGAACAAAGAAAGGAGTGTAAGGAGAATATATGACGCGAATGTGAATGGAAGAAGAAGCCGGGGACGCCCGAGGAAAACATTGCACGATCAAGCGAATCAAATACTCGAGTCGGGCCATGTCAGAAGTTGGAATAACAGAAGAGAAAGTATGAGGCGTTGTATGAATGTGAATGAAGCAAGAAGTGTATGCCAAGATCGAGTTGTTTGGCGGTCCGTCCTCTCTGCCTACCCCTGCGGGGAAACAGCGTGATGGTTAGTTAGTTAGTTAGTTAGTTAGTTAGGAATATATTATTGATGACAAAAAGAGAGCAAATGTGAGGATTCATTATAATCCATATACCTACATTTAGTAGGTACAGGAGCAGAGTTAATCTAATAAAGCCAAAAGATCAGTACGTCAGTCCAATCGTAAATATGCTAAAAGGTTAAACAAAACTCTACCATTCATTCCGTAGAAAGGCTCCCATAGTAATTACTGTGTTTTTACTTACCACGGCAGTATATATATATATACCGTTCGTAAACTTAAAAAAATGTACAATATTATATTTTCACGTTGTCAATGTGCATCTGCTGATAAACTACAAAAGCAGATTACCGGGTTTTCAATGTGAATAAAAAAATAAAATAAAAATTGAACTCTAATAGAATTCTCATAGAAGTTGAATACTAACTTCGAAATTTTGATGAAACGTTAAATTTCCCAGAAACAACTCGCCCTTAATCTTGTTAATAAGTGTTATCCTAGTTTAGCACACATATTATATTCCTAAAATCGCGGATAAAATCAACCCCCTCGCACGAGTTTCCTTTAACAATGGATAATGACTTCCCCAAACACAGGGTTTCCGTCTTGAGAACTTCTAACTACGTAGTCACGAAGTAGGGGGAAGGAGAGGGACTTGAAGAGTTACGTTGTTGGATATATCAATAGCACAATAGTTACGCCCGAAAGCCTACTACACCTCGAGATAGAGAACTCAATGGGATATAATATTATCAATTTAGTTATCGCGAAAATTACTGACTTCATGCTACTTGTGTTCGTAGATTATACCTTGATGCCTACCTATTGACGTTTTAATGAAAAGGGAACAACAAAATAGTAATATTTACTGTCGTAAAGTTATCTTATGAAAAAATATGTCTGTGCAATCAGCGACGATTCGCGGCAGAGCTTCTCGAAGCACTGTAGCAATGTTGAACTCAGTAAAAAATGTTGTTGAAGAATAGCTGTAACTACAAAGCGGTTCGATGTCTGGGGAGAACAAAAAAATGGTCTCTTTGACGTATATTGTATACATGAGAGTCACGGGATCGATACAGTAACAGTTTATCAAACAGATAGGTAAGAACCTCCGAATTCATCAATTTGTAATGAGTGTCTTAGACAATTCTTTTTTTCGTTCAGCTTTCATATGGGTCTTTTTCTATGGAATCTGAATGAAAATAAAGACGTGTTTTATTTGTTTTTTACTGATTTTTGTACCATTTATCGCGCTTTATTTGTCAACTGTCATTTTTGACGTAGCTTTTATTTAACGTATTTTATAAAGATGTTGCCTCTCTATTTCGGAATATATTAAAAACATTTTCAAAAATAATAAAGGTACACTAGATTATGTTTAAACTGATTGTGAACGCGGGTTTCTGTTCGGTATTGTGAATTTCGCGTATGTATTTTAATTGAAGATGTTGCCATTTGTACCGTCCCGAAATATCATTTCTCCTTTAATACCAACATTATCTGCAAATCTGTGCGAAATCGTAAGTACAAAAATAAATATCGTGTAAAGCAAAGATTTTCTCTGTGGGTCCCCATGTGGTTTCCATATTGGGATCATGTAAAGCTAGCTTAAACGTTGTTATAATTTAAAAATTCGAAATGTTTTTACAGTTTTAAAATTTTTTTTACAGTTTATTATATTTATTGTATTAAAAAAAACCGTTTCTCAAGAAAGTTATTTTCTGAAGTCGATTAACAAGTTTAGTATTCGCTGTGTGCAAGCAATTCATCGTGGAGTACTGTGTTCTTTACTACTTTGACTGCCATATCTATACTGTATGCCTTTTTAAGTGCATTATATTCAAAAATTTTATCATGACCTTTTATTACTTAGTTTCTTGGTTTCTATTTCTCCAAATATTACACTGTAGCCATTTTTTTTTCACCTTTGTCGTTCTAAAATAATTGCACATAATAATAATATACATGTTTTATCTTATAACATTCAACATTAACGCATAGTCACCCTACATTGCTCACTTCATTATAATGATTTCTCATACGTTCGACCAGCTTTACCTATATGGGCTACTTCAAATACACAAAGGCTAGAATCATTGCAGAATGCATTGCTCCGACGAAGTCCCCGGTTGGTCAGGAATAGCATAATAAACACGGGCTAGAAAATGTCTCCACTCCGAAAACATATAATAGATTTAGACAAAAAAATTTACTCCAAATTAGAATCGAACTCGAATCCCCCCATATCCAATCTCAGCCGCTGAACCCCCAGTACCGACCCTCTCCATCTCCGCCCAAATTCCATCTTATATCCTCGATTACCTTAGTGAGCTGACACAAATATAATATTGCTATCAGCAAATGCCAATAGCACACAAAACACAGTTTACAATTCTTTAAAATAAATTAAATAATACTCCTACTACTGCAATAGGCAGCCCGCTCATTGGGCGGAGAAGATTATATCCACATTTATGCACCTCTTACCACCGTTGACACAGGAAGAGGGAGAAATATTCCCTAGCACTGAACAAATTTTTTTTACAATATTATATAAATATCGACCCACTTTAGTACCCTACTGTTTAAAATATTATATAAATATCGACCCACTTTAGTACCCTACTGTTTACAATATTTTTTTAACAATAATGATCTATTGGAAATCAAATATTAAAATTTTTAATTGAATAACTAATATTAATTCGTTTATTTTTTGTGATACTTTTATAGCGTTATTTTTAATAAAATTGTTAACCTCGATGCAGGCTTAGTCCCGGCGAGGTTAAAATGGAATTGTAAATAATAAATGTAACATGTAAAGTAACATTAAATAAATGGGTATTTAATTTGCAATTTTAAAGCAGTGAAAGTAGTGGGATAGTAAAATCCCCATAAAAACGAACAAACGGCAACTCAAAATCATTTCAATTATTTTCGACGCTATTAAATTTATATACGAAAGGGTTTGAAAGCAAGTAGTGAATTTGTGACCGTAGTCCGCTGAAATATGTTCCCATTCGCCCATTGTCCGCAGTTTCAGGCACTTTCCTCCCTTTATTTAGTTGCCATAAATCCCGCTGACGCACGCTTCCTGAAATTGGAGCCGCATGAAAGCTGAATATTTAAGTAGACCGATAAATAATCAAGCGGGTTTTACTGTTTCGTGAAGTGATTAAAACATAGATCACTATTTTATAGATGTTTTATAGTTAATTACCGAAAAAATAGACCTCATTGTTTAGAATAACAGTAAAAGAATTTGATTTTTATTTGTTTTTAAAAAAGAAAGACAAATATTCACCAGTTACGATTATCCTGACAATATTTTCATAAATAAATCAAATTGATAATAATAATAATAATAATAAATGTTTATTCCGGTATGTGGGGAGGTTAGTGCAGTCCCACACATTCCATATAAAATATACATGCAATAGTTATAAAAAATATACAAATTACGTACAAGAGTTTAAAAAAAAAAAAAAAGTAAAATAATTATAAGACAGTAGTATAAGATGATACATCACACATAAAACAAAAATTAAAATAATAAAAAAAAAATAAAAAAAATCCGAATAATGTATGCCTTGATAGGGTTTTGCAAGTATTTTGGTTTTACATTATTGTGACATGTTATATGATGCTGTAATTATTAAATACTCTTCCGAAATTCGCAGAGCATCTTTTAGTGAATAATCACGTTCCGCTTGGCAACATCGAGCCTTAAACCTTACATATAAAAATTAAGGGTCTTAGATTAAATTTACTGGAACAACTAGAGATAAACAATCGAACTCATGATCCTAATATAACGTTAATTAAATAAAAATAAGAAAAATTATCTTTTGTCCACTTTTTAGTATTTTCAAGAAACCTGAAAATTTTACTTTTTCAAAATAATGCAGGAATTCATCACACATATTTGAATACATTATCTTAAATTGCATTCACGTCATTATAAAACAATAATAAAAAAATCTGCTATTATTACACGTGGATAAGTAACCTAGCCTAACCTAACCTAACATAACCTAACCTAACCTAATCAAACCTAACCTAACGTAACCTAACCTAACCTAACCTAACCTAACGAAACCTAACCTAACCTAACCTAACCTAACCTAACCTAACCTAACATAACCTAATCTAGTCTAACCTAACCTAACTGAACCTAACCTAACCAACCTAACGTAACCACAGTTTGAAAATGGCTTTGAATGTCGAAACAACCTAACAATAATAAAAAAAAACTAAAAAAATTGCAAAACTTAATTATAACAATACTAAAATTTATTTACTTTTAAAGTTTCTACGAATTAAACCGAAAAAAAAATCCTTCCACTACCTTTTTACTAAGCGGAAAATGTTGCTTGATAATTGAAGAAGGACCAAGGGCCGGAATTTCGGTTGCTTTTCAAGCTCGGCTTAAGAGATATTTACGCACGTCAAATTGAAATCATGGCTAAAAAGTTAATCTTGCAAATTTGACGGCTTAATCCTTCCTCCTTGCTCGCCGCAAAGGATTGAAGTAATTATTTTTTTTAGTAGACGCGGCGGCGCTGTAGTGATGCATCTCAGTGTCTGTCAAATTTAATATATCGACTGTAAATAGGTAAAACCCTTCAAGCTACAATTATAGGGAATGTTATTTTTAAGTTTTAATATAGACAATATGGTACAATCGTTTTTGTTGAAAAGTTATATTTTTTACCTTAAAAACTAAACACATTTTTTTATTATTTTTATAAACAATAATTATTAATCTAAAACACTCATCCAAATTGAAAAAAAACTTCCGAGCAAAGATAAATGTCGCCGGCAGGACTCGAACGCGCACCCTTCTAATGTCCGGTTAGTTAATAATTATTGTTTATAAAAATAATAATTGTTACCCTTTGCGCTATGCACAAAAATCTTGTCTTAAGTTTTTAAGAACTTTAGTTTATCAATTAATATACATTTTTTTATAGTTGTTCAGTGTCTGTTTAGTATTGTTCACATCACAACATATGTAACTTATCGAATCACCCTATATCTAACAAGCATTCAGCTTATCATTCAATGATACACAGACTAGTTTCCGTTTCCATTGTCTGATATTAATTTGACAAACGAATTATCTTTAATTATACAAAGAGCGTCAAATAATGGATACAATTCGAACTTAATTAATTATATTCTCAATAAAAATTAAAAAAAAATATATCCACTGATAAGTTCTTATTCAATAGTATACCAGTAAACAATAAAATTTATAAAAAATACCAGTGGCGTAGGATATTTTTTATAAATAATTTTTCTAACATAAGTGTTTAGAACCTTCCTTCAGATCTCAAACCGGCTTTCTACACAAATAATAATGTCGGTAAATTTTTAATCAATACTAATGACAAGTATGATAATTTAAGCCACTCTGGCATTTATAAACTCAACTGCAATGATTATCCTGCTTTTTACATAGGAAAAAAAGCACGTAATGTCAACATGGTTAAAGAACACTTACGTCGTTTAAACGGTACTGGTTTTTCTGAACTCGCAAACCACCTAATCTCTTCAGACCATACATTCAATAAAATCACGGAAACTAGTCTAACTAACTAACTAACCATCAAGCCGTTCCCCGCAGGGGTAGGCAGATAGGACGGACCGCCAAACAACTAGATCTTGGCATACACTTCTTGCTTCATTCACATTCATACAACGCCTCATACATTCTCTTCTGTTATTCCGACTAGGGAACTAGTCTTCGACTTCGGGAACTCGCCTTTTGCATAAAAACGGAATAGGAATTATATTAGACAACTTAGAAGCACTAGAATTTAAGAAATCTTTAAATTTAAAATTACAGATAACTTAATAACCAAACAAATGTATCGTATAGCCCGATTTTAAACATGTTTCCTATGAATCTTCCCTAGTTAATTAATTATTATTCCACAGCTGTTTAATTATTATTATGTAACGGAGTAGGATATTTTCCATTAAGAATGACCCTTTCAATAATACATTATCGGAATTACCTGCTTTAATGACATTAATATATTCCTATTAAGCTGTTATATTTATATAAGGATGTCTCCATCTTTAACATAATGTTTTTCTATTGTTGTCTTCCTATAAAATTTTGTTTTGTCTCTATTTTGTAATATATCTATTTCATTCTATTGTATTTTGTACCTATATATAACCGATAACTCATTATTAGAATATAGTTATTATATTTACCGTGATGGTGCTTGAGTTAAGTGAAACTGGTTGGTGAAAATAAATTATATTCGTGGTTTATAACAACGTGTTTTATTTACTTAAGCTTATTACGTATTTAAAAAAAAAACTTTGCTTACATAACTTTTATTAGTTAAATACTTGGTGTCAGGCGGAAGTATACGTATAACAGATAAAAGTGATGTAAACAAAATTATTGTTTTATTTTAAAATTATAATGTCACATTATAAAGTCACCGCTTCATATGAAAATATTATTATTATTTATCTCAAATAAAGCAATTAATTCTAATGGTTTTAAAATGTCAAAATTATAAGTAACACCGATTACCTAATTGGTTATTCTTTTATCACCAAAGTCTCAGTAAACAACAGCGTTCATTAATTTACTGTACAGATATTCAGGCCTTGCTAGACCATTGTATTTATTTTTTATTGTTAAAAAAATATTTAACTTAACATAAAATAGAACATATCGATACCTTAGTTCAATAGGGAATTAACTCAAAATACCTCATTATGAGAAAACTGGATTTGAAAATGTTTTCATAAAGACATCGCTCCGATGTAAAGTTATTTTCTTGACCAAAAACATAACAATAGATGTAACTTGTAAGTAATTTATCAACCTATCATATATAGGTGTAAATGGCTACATTTATTAAGTTCCAAATGGAACCATTTGACATGTTTCTCCATTGAACTAAGAATGTGCTGATTTCATTATAATTTAATAATCATTTATCTGACCACATAATTAGAACTAAATAGTGTTTACAATAAAAAAACACATAAATTTGTTGTAGACCACTTTTATTTTATTAAAACTCTACCGGTTTCGGAAGCACCCTTCCTTCATCAGGAGAATATAAAAAAAAAAAATTATTTGTGTTTTTTTATTGTAAATTATGGCGAGCCACAAAGTTAATGCTTTTTACAAATAGGAAATAGTGTTTCTTTACCATTTTTCATCATTAACTCAAAACCCAGAAATTTTGAGTTATTTCCCTATTGAACTAAGGTATCGATATGTACATTAGTTACATGTATTCTAAAATGAAACTATAAATCATCACAAATATAAAATATGCGTTTTTAATGCAACAAGTAACAATAACAGCGTCAAGATATTATCGACCGATCTCAATTCACCCAAAAGTCGAAGCCTTACAAACTTGGGCTGATCGAGGATTCCTGGCGGACACAATAGTAAACCATTTTTGCTGTTTTTTTCAACTCATGTTGAATGAGTCAACGCTCACATTTCATAATTTTATAAATAGAAATCCAACATTTTACATCATTTCAGGAAAAAAAAAATCACAATTTAAAAGTCAAGATTAAAAAATAGTTTTACGAAATGTAAAACATTAATTTCTATCGTCTTCTGTAAAATTTTCATTTTGTGGCTTAAAAGGTTTTACCTATTTTCAATCAATATAATGTGAAATTAGTAATTGACGTCAGTTCTAAAATTTCCTACTTTAATATTGGTATGAACTTCGATGATTCATCTAGCGATAAAGGTGATTTTAAATCTAAAACAGTTTGGTAAATGTAATAGGTAGTAAACAGGTATTGATAATTTCATAAATAATCCGTTGATTTCAGTAAAGTACATAATATTAACAAATAGGTTGCTCGCACATGGAACCACACGGTCAATCAATTTGGGAGGCGGGCATGGGTACCTACCGTGCCATCCCGGAAGTCATTAATTGGATAATCAACACCTCTGCCGTAGGTCAACCCAAGTGGTTCGCTAGGATAAATTAGCAGGGGTATCCGGGTTCACGGGATCTGGTTAGTGCAGGTCTTTTTGTTAAAGTTTTGTTTCCATTAATGGAAAATGAATTAAATTTGTTTTCGTATTACAATTGATAAATAATATAATTCAACGGATAGCGATCTATCTTTTTTATGTGAATACCGGACAAGAGTTCCAACTACTCTCAATACTCTGAGACTAATGGGATAATAGTATCCCCATTTGGGATATGTTCTGAAGCTGAAAGTAGTGAAGAGGGGAAAGTGATGAGAAAGAGGAAGGTGAGGAAGTACTTGGTTATCCAGATCTGGTCACCAAACACGGCTAAAACCATTTCAAGAAAAGTTTCGATTCTGAATTCCACTCCGGGAGCTGCCGCATTTATATATATTTTTTTCAAATGTTTTAGATACCTGCATAAGAAATAAGACAAATTAATTAAATGAATATACGTCGTCCAACGCCAGTGATTTTTCATTTGATGGAATAAGTAAACTAGGCCTCCCGGACAGAACATTCTCGAAAGGATCACAATACATAAAGCAGGATCGGTTTGTTCGGGATTTCTCAAGGACCGGATATGGGACGTCGGCCATTAGGAACACAAAAACAATGGCGGCTTCCTGCTAGGAATTGACACCCCAAAGGACCGAGGGTAATCAGCAAGATAAATAATTGTGATTAATACTAGGCTTCTGGGTTTTATTACTGAATACATGAGGCGGAGGACCCTCCAAGAAAAAGGACTTGACAACTCAACTTCAACTTGGAAATCAAAGGATTCGGTGAATCTATTGAAGAAATCCAGTTTTAGAAAACCATTAACCAACTCCATCAATGATGTAAAAACCAATTGAAATTATTCTGCGATCGTTTAAAAGGTAACGAAATTATTTGTAGGTAACTGAAGAAATCTTGCATATATAAAACATTAATATTAAAATAATGGTTGACTTTTCCTCCGTTTTTGCAATTCTCCGTGAAATATATCTTTTTCTTAAAGAATTACCAATATTCTCACGGAAAAAGGTAATATTAAGAACGTATACCCTTTTCAATAAGGAAAGTTTAACAAGGCCAAAAAGAGAGACATAAAAAAATCAAACTGATTAAAAGTTGACGATATCTGCGGTGCTTGCAAAAAAATTACACGAGTTTAACATTACGCTTTTGTGAGTCAACAAAAATCATAGCAATATAGTACCGAATTAAATATTAAACAAAATTTAAAAAATTACACATTGATGCAACCAGTAAATCCTCAAAAAGAAATAAGAGACACCAAAACAGACAGAATAGGTAAACCAGCTGTGCTTGTAAAAAAATCAATAATCAACGCGTGTTTCAATTGTCTCAAGGCTTGATTACTCTATCGCGGACATCTTCTGATGTACCACTATTTGCAGACTTAAAATATAAATGATAAAACCGTCTAAACGGAAAATGTTCGTTCTAACCCAAAAATATACCAGAAAGCAGATGCATCCAGGAAAGAAGAACAAATGCAACAAAAGGCCTTGGAACAACGACAAAATAGATTACACGTTGATGCAACCGATAAAGCTCGCAAAAAACAAACAGATCAACATTCAACAACAGAATATTTTCGAGTCGACGCGTTTCAATTGTAGCCGATTTTGATTGCTCCACCGCGGACAACGCCCGGTAAATGATAGTTAAAAATAAAAATGATGAATTCAGATTAAATTCAAAAAGTTAAATTGGGTGTAACGCCGTGTAAATTGGCGTTGCATGCAAATGTACCCCGTCGGCAGGCGCGAGTACTTTGCTTTGATCATATCATCCAAGTCCACAGTTACACAGTATGTGGACTTAATGAGCTAACACCCTAACGATGCATATTTTCAAACAGGTTTGCTGAAGTTTTAATGAAGTTTTGCTAGCAACGGTGAAAGCACCCAATGACACGGTGTTTTATTTACATCGCAGAATTTAATGGAAAATTGCGAATCTTCATACCATTTTGCAGTTGTGAGCTATTAAAATTAAAGAAGTTTTAATGGATGTGAGATATATTTCTCTGAAAGAAAGTTTCATCATTTATTTAAATGCGATGTAATAACAGTCAGTGACTGAGCTAGCATCGTGTCTGACTCCCACCCAGGCGTCGTGAGTTCAATCCCTCGGCTGGCTAAGTCCTCCGTCTCAATACAAGCAACATCTTATGCTTACCGTGATGATAGGAGATTTTCAAATATTGTCAGGTTTTTCGTAATCAAGGAATGTTAGTATTTCTTTGTAAAAAAATGTACATATGCACGGCGTTAAAACATAATTATAAATTAAAAATTGAATGTATTCTGTACACTTTTATAAAAAAGTCAATAGATGCCTCATTTAAATAAAAAATCGGATATTAATCCGATACACTGTCTAGTTTACAATTGTGTTCGTTAAGAAGTTTGTAATCATTATAAAGATAGCTGCCAATAATATGAGATTAAAAATGGAGAATAATATTGACAAATCTTGAATTTGAGATACGATATCGATGAAGATGAGGTAAATTTGACTGGTCTCATTAGCTAAGTTGGTTAAGCGGTTTCCCCGGTTAGGCAAAAGTCCTGGGTTCGTATCCCAGATGCGACTGAAATCCTTTATTTTCTGTCGTTTTTTTCCGTTTTCATCGTTTAGGTTATGTTAATATTATTTTCTACAATTGTTAAATTAAAAATTTATGTTGATGTTCAATATTTTTACTAAAAAAGTTTGCACGCACAATTGCCTTTTATAATTTACATTCACGTTGGTGCACGCATTAATTTATTAAGTTGTCTGAGTTAATACATTTCTTTTTTTCTATTTTATTTTGGTCATTAAAATATTAATGAAAAGTTCGATTACTTCCGTGTGGCTTTCGTCGTCACAATCATCGACTTTAAATGCGTCTGGAAATTTCATCACGCTTAATTCTTCATGAAAATTCCTTACACATAACGACATTGTTGTTTTCTTGAATTAATAAATAGTTTCCAATGAGTATAAATTTTTCTGCTGGAAATTAAAAAGAAAAGAAAATTAATGAGGTTCGCATTTTAACGACGAAGTTTATTTCTTGTCATCGATTAGAATAAATCATTGAAGAAAATGTAATTGCTTGAAAGAATTTGTTCGGTGAAACATTTTTGGGCTAGGGTGATAAATATTTTCATAACTTTTCGGCTTCCATTTTAATGAAAAAATAAATAACCAGAAAGTTGTTGATGTTTAAGCGACCAACAGCTGACATTGAAATGACAGGTTATAACGAAACTGACAATATAAAAAGAAGATAAAAGAAACGGAGAAGCGTTGAGAGCAATTGATGTATGAAAGAGTGCTGAATTTAATGTTAAACGATGGAAAAGTGTTCGTATCGTAAATTACTTGAGCTTAATGGACCACCATTTATTGAGGCGTTTAAAAAAACTTGAAAATTAATAAAACATAAATTAAGGACATATGAGAGAATTTCTGCTCTACTTGTAATATCACTAAACACACTGATAGAAATATGTAAACTAACTCCGTCTAAGCAAATATTATTATTCTATTTATCGGAATAAATTATTGAAGCTTGTAAACCTTGTTGTAATATTTAATTATTAAAGAATATGATATTATCAAATCACAAATCTAACAGAAAAAGACACGAAAAAAGGTATAAGTACACAACTGCTGACTTTGTATAAATCGGAAGAGCGCCCCACTGTAGAATTTGGCAGCCACATCTAGTCGGGAACACCAAAATATCTGAAAAAAACACTTGACTCTCTGCAGAAACGTGCGGTCCGTTTGCTAGATTCGCCTATCTTAACAAACGGATTGCAATCTTTGGAGTACAGACATCAGGTTGGAATGCTGTCCTTGTTCTACCGGTATTTTAATGGAAGATGTTCTGAGGAATTAGCGTCATTGATCTCTTCAGCATCGGTGCACAGCCTGGAAACACGCCAAACGCGCGCCCAACATTTGTACACGGTTGACATTTGTCACACGAGAATGGGTCCCTTCTACGACTCGTTCTTGTGTTCAATAGCTCGGCTATAGAATTATCTGCCGGCCTCTGTGTTTTCTCCTTCACATTCTCTTCAAGACCCAGGTTCACTCCTTCCTATCCTATAAAGACCTTGAGAGAAATTATTTCCCTCAGGGCTTCCTGTGTAAAGTTAATGTATGAAAAAAACTGGCACTCGAACCCAGATCATCTGACTTATAGGGACAAAACTTTCCAATTTAGCTAACGGCCGTTCTTCCTAACTTTTCGAATGATCAATCTGAGTCATCGATTAGTCAAGTGTTTTGTTAAGTATTCGCTCTGTTTGCCTGTTTTCCAAGAATTTTAATCGTAAATTGTCTATTAAGGTGAGCGCCCATTATAAAATAGTGACCGCCCACTTTCATACAAGACAAAATAGTTGCCACCCACTTTTAAGAGAATAAAATGACATCAAAGTAAACGTGTGTGTTAAAAATATGTAGAAAATAAAATGTTAGCTTTACTTTTGATAATGTCGCAAAGCACATAGTTCGTTTCGTACATTTGACGTTTCCTGATATGTAAAAAAACAAGACAAAACGTAGCTTTTAATTAGTAAAATAAGTTGGGTTCTCTTCAGTATTATTTAAAACATATAAAAAACATGTTTTAACATTTGAAAACAGTAATCAATCTTTGTCATTTAATATTAGTAAAATATATAGTAAATTAATAATGACATTTGACATTTCGGTGACGTTTATTCATCTTGTTAATTTAACTTAATTCAAAAAATCGATATCCTAAAATGAACGGAAATTTGATCGTTGAATTTCGTTGGGAAGAGCGAATTTGTGCCTTTGAATAGTGTTCGGCTCAACAGTTGCTCAGTAGGGTTGGGAAGGACGGCCGTAACACTAGTCTTAACTTTACGTTCCTATCATATAAAGATATCAAAAATAATGATTATCACAATGTAGTTATAAAAAAAGTAAAAACAAAGAAATAAAATATAAATTGCAGATGCCCATCATAAGGTGACGAGGAGTTATTTGCAGTGTAAGGTGTCAATTACTTACAATATACTTATTGTAAGTAATTGACACCTTACACAAAGATACACCATTGACATGTGAAAAAAGGAACACAGAACAAAAAATAGCATGTACAAGACAACATTTTTCTCTACACTGAGCATTATTATCTTTTCTCTGAGAAGCTGCTGAACCGTGGCTTTTACTCGTCTAGTGCAAAATCGACAAAGAACTATTTGCAGGACATCCGATGAACCGGAGGGGCGCATCGGAACATTGCATTGTCGTTAGGGCGATGATGGGGGGTAACATTAGGGTGGGGCGGAATAGCGCGCGGTATGGTGCCAAGTTATTGTGGTATTGGGCAAAAGATGGAAAAGACTTTAAAATACGAATGCAGAGAATCTGGAGGAAAATTTTGGTTTTTCGTGAAATTAGTTCCAACGGTTAGAATAGAATTAAAAAATTTGCGATTAACGTAATGCAACTACATAATTATTTATTAAAACTGTGTTCATCTGAAGCGACCTGCCAGGTAAGTATGTTTTTCTGTATCTGTTTGTACATAATTAGATAAGGAATAGGAAGCAATATTTGTACAGCGCCCTTGAGGTGATTTTTCAAAAAAACGGCGCTATACAAATCATCCAATTTTATTATTATTAGTATACACCACTTTATAAATATACATTGATATCTACGTGTTTCGAAGCGAATATTTTTTTTAATTTATTTTCATATTGATAATAAAAATAATTTCTTTTCTAATTTCCAATACAGGGTGGCGAAAACTACCGTCATGGTTTGAATGTTTAATAACTTTTTAAATTTATTTATATTTTTTATTTTTATTTCAGAATTTTGTGAAGAAAACTTGGGGAATTTGAAATGGAACACTACACAACAGAACAGCAATCAACAATTGTTGAATTTTATTTTGAAAATCAACGGTTTGACAAATTGTATTGACGCAGCGTGCTTATCGTCGTTTTTTTAATGTGCGTGCTGGACCTTCAGCACCAACAATAAACCGCCTGGTTGCAAATTTTCGACAACATGGTACAGTAAGACACCTTCCATGTACTGGAAGACCACGTACGGTCCACACGGAAGAAAATATCCAACGTGTTGTGGATAGTGTGCAGGACAGTTCAGAAACATCAACACGAAGACGTTCGGCACAACTGGGGCTATCGCAAAGGTCCGTTCAGAGGATTTTGGCCACATTGCACATGTTCCCGTATAAGGTTCAGCTTGTGCAAGAATTGAAGCCGATAGACTACTAACAACGGCTTGATTATGCCATTTCATTCCAAACCATAACGGTGGTTTTGCGCCACCCTGTATAAATTAATTACTTAAGAAGTCTTATCAATTTTTGTTTATCTTTATAATTTTCTATTCTTACATTATTGTGTTCTTATTTTTATTATTTGTCTGCACTTGAAATTATTTTTTAGTATTAATATATTCCTGATGATGAAAGCATCGCTTTCGAAACATGTTGACATCAATGTAAATTTATAAAGTGGTGAAAACTAAAGATATTTTTAAATTAATTTATTAATAATGACGCCAAAAAGTGAATACCAATCGTTTGAAGGAATTATAAAAGAGACAAGTACATAATTATTTTATTACGTAAGTACCGCATAAGAATTTCAACTGCTCCAAACCGTCTAGAGTCAGCGAGACCATGGCATCTCCAATTGGGCTATAATGTGAGACTGAATGCGTAGGGGGGAGGGGGGAGATAGGGAAGCAGAAAGAGCTATTCAAACAACGTTATGATTCTGAATGGTGGTCTTTCACCGGGCGATACTGAAAGAATCTATCAACCTGGGTAGATACCATATTACAAACGCTATTATTAAACGCTTAATGTTAATTAAAGTTTCGCGGGTTACCAATAACCCGACAATATTTGAAAAACATTTACTATCATCCTTATAAACTTTTGCACCGATGGAGGGCTTGAAGAGGAATTGAACACACAATCCTGGGTCTTAACCCAAAACATTTGTCTACTCCGTTTGTAACCGGTAAAACTACCATAAGGTTACCTTTGTGAAAGTAATTATTTTGGTATAAGCAAGCCGAGAAGAATAATAGTTAATTGACAGTGGCGTGCACTCTATATAGCTGAAAAGCTATGCCTACCGTAAGAAAAACGAACTATAAACATAATGTAATATGAAAAAATTATGTTATATACAAATAGGTATGAAGCTTGGATGCTTATGTATTCAGTTGGCCACATTTGATCAACGGATGGTGATCGACTTCGCTCAAACTGGACCAAAATAAACTGCTTGAGTTTCAGTACGCCCAAGTGCAACATCGTATCGTTAACCAGATCAAATAAACTGTATGTATTTGAACGTAAAAATAACATTTTTATCCAACACCTAAACAAAATCAAAGACTTAGGCGTTATTTACGATGGTAAAGTAACCTTTCACCATACAGCAATGATTTAGTAGGCAAAGCATACGAGCTTGTAAGCTTCGTAATTCGAAATTCATATTCATTTTGTAACACGCTAACACTGAGGTTAGTATGCAACGCGGTAGTGTGAAGTGTATTGGAGTCGATTTCTATTATTTGGGCCCCACAAGAACTAACGTGCGTTTTGTGCATTGAAAGAGTTCACAAGAAATACCCCTTTGCTATAACCAGAGACGCGTAGTGGTATTGCTCTACATAAATATTTTTCTTTTACTATACGGTAATATATTTAAGAGTGCTTAAATACATTTATTTGTACTACAATCTCAATCTCGGGGACGTCATCACAATTTCCTTTACTATAGAGCGAGAAGAAGAAATTTATTTATGAACTCACCTTTGGGGAAAGCTATGTACTCGTACTTCCTAAATAAGGTGGAATAAAAATTCAATCTGTATTTTTTAGGTCCTATAACGCATTCTCAGTCCATATACAGTGCATAACCGATAACATTATTACGAAAAAGACCTAAAATCTATAATCTCCATATATAAAAATGAATGTTATTCTATCTGTCCTAGATATTCTCTAAAATTACTGAAAATAGCACAGTTTGTTCTTATTAGTGCTGGAAAGGTTTAGAGAGAACATTGAGTGAAAAGCAATGTGTAAAAATGTTGCTATAGCATTTAAAAATAGTACGAAAACGATTGAATCCGCCATATTGAGATTAGCCCGTAGGTATAACATTTTGGTTAGCCACAGATTACATATTAAAAAGAAGAAGGTTTGTTTGGGTAGAATATTTACAAAATGAGAAACACAAGTAGATGCTTACTTAAGAACTTTATGATTTAGATATATTTTGAAAAAATAAACGTTTGGAATGAAATAAAATATTCAATTGAATGCTTCTTTATTTGGAGATTGTTACTTTAGTTGTCAAATCAATTATGGCAGCCTAATGAAAAGCAAGAATCCACAACTGCATCACTTTATTCCAAAACAAAAATTGCGAGCAAATCCGGGTACACATCAGCTAGTAAATAATAAAAAAATAGAATATCTATAAGAATAGAATATGCATGTGAATAGACTATGTTAAGAATATAAAAGAAGCGCTCTAGAAATACCCATGAGTGGAGTTTTTTTCGGGTTACATTTACAGATTATTAACATTATAATATTTATAAAATCAATATTGGAAAGTGCGTGAGTGCTAATAATCCAGTTAAAAAATGTTCAAATGTTTGGTTTTGTTATCAGTTATCACTCGATAGAGATGAAAATAGAACATAAGGAATAATATAACATACAAAAAGAGAAGAAAAAAATAAAGAAAGTTTAAGTATATCTAATAACACCACTATTTTCCATGGCTGATTTGCTTTTTAAAATATGCGAAAATGTTTACAAAGATGTCTATATTGTCTCATTCTATATTATTGTACAATCTACACATTGGAGGCATTGGATTGAAATAGGTAATATTGTTATTAAATCATCAAAGATAATATGTTTTATGAATCCTTAAATAGCGTCCATTGGGGACTTTATATGAATACTACTTAAACAATGAGCGGTTTCGAACGGCACGCTAGTAAATCATTTAAAAAAGTTTATTATAGTAAAGAGCACTAGAAGTGAAATAACATAAAACAGTGCTATATAAATGTTATGTTATTATTATTATAGTGATTTGATAGTTCTTTTTAACATCGGAGTGAACGATTCTCTCATCATAATAAAAACGTTGCTTGAAATGGCTTTAACTATATTAGGTTATCATATCTATCAACCATCACGTTGTAAGGTGTAAACGCTGTAAGCGATTCAAACCTTCTTCGCAATATCATTTTAAACAAAACACGAGTTCTTTACGCGGCGCATTTGCGTCAGAAGCCACGTAGTAGGAAAAGTTCGCTCGTGTGTTGGGAGGTAGATTGCGGTAATTCGTCATGCGGGAAGAAAGCTTAAATTTGAATGGCTTTAGGAGAGACTTTCTAATGAACACGTGTCAACTGGTCCAATGGCCTGACATTGATGTATGATGGATGGTGGCGTGAGTTATGAGCCACGAGGCACTCGCTGTGTTCTTACCCTGTGAAGTTCAGCAGCTTTGTGCTCGAGCCAATCTCGCATCTTGCTTGGTCGTTATACTGCAGCTTTTAGGAAAGAGCTTATTTGCAAATATTTTGAATAGTGTCGAAACATGTTCGTGTGGAGTAAGATCAGGTTCGTAATTTTGGAGACAAGTAATTAATAATAACTGTTAAATTTTAGCCAGAAATACTTCAAGTTCGTTGTCCAAAATGGATTACTGATATCAAACTTGCTCTATTGCAGTAACTGGCAGAAGAGTGACTGAATACTGTTTGTAGAAATGAGATACCTGTACCAGACGTAATCTGGTACACCAGCGAACTGAAGAAGCCGACTGATCCCAATCCACGGAGCGAGGCTTGGAGGGGGAGGTAGCTCTCCTACCGTTCCTTTTTAATCTTTAAGTGGACTGACGAGACGACTTTTGTTAATCTTGTCCGAGGCAGTTGCTTATTGGGTCCAGTCCGAGGCAGTAGTCCGATGGAGGTAAGCAGTGGTCAGAGTGAAACAAGGCGAGACTTCAGAAGTCAGAAAATTATAAAACTGATCAGGAGTACTTATCAGGCTGGCGGTCAAATGCTAACTGCCGCAAAGCTTCATTGCAGGCTATTTATGCGGTCCACCAAGCGCGGACCGCCGGTGCTGTGTAGATGCCCGACAAGTCGGTCTCCCTCCCACCAACTGTCCCGCTCCAACACTTTTATTCAGTCATTTCAGTTTGAGCGGTCTCGTGCGAACAAGCTCGCCAGACCGCCCGTTACATATATTAACAAACAAAACATAAAATTCTTATACATATATACGCCATTTTTGTTATGGCCGCGTCGGAATAATCTGGGAGAAGGTACGTCCGATACACTCCCCTCGTGGAGCTTTGCTACACTTTCCTCCGAAGGGTGTGCCGTCTCCCGGCGCGGTGATCCGGGCGTCATCTGCAGTGGCGGGGGTGTGCGGAGGTTATCCATGCATCTCGTCGTGGCGAGAATGCTCCCCTCGTCAAAGGGTTGGGGCTGGGAAGCGCTAAGCTGTGGCGCGTTTTGTAGCACTTGTTTCATTTCCCGGGCTATGGGTAGCGCCGGGCTGCGTTCGCGCAGAGTGGGCGGCCGCTGGGGGGCGCTCGGAACAAAGGGGCCGCAGTTCAGCGAGGCGCGCTGCATTCTCGAAGCTTGTCCATTTCCCGGGCTCTGAGTAGCGCCGGGCTGCGTTCGCGCAGAGTGGGCGGCCGCCGGGGGGCGCTCGGAACAAAGGGGCCGTAGTTCAGCGAGGCGCGCTGCATTCTCGCAGCTTGTCCATTTCCCGGGCTCTGAGTAATAATCGCTGCGTTCGCGCAGAGTGGGCCGCCGACGGCAACAATATCCGATAACAGCGGGGCCGCAGTTCGGAGAGGCGCGCTGCATCCTAGCAGCTTGTCGTTTTCCCGGGCTATGCTTAGCGCCGGGCTGCGTTCGCGCAGAGGTGGCCGCCGCCGAAGGGCTCCAGTAACATGGGGGGCGCAGTTCGGCTAGGCGTGCTGCATCCTTGCAGCTTGTTGTTTTCCCGGGCTATGCTTAGCGCCGGGGCCAGGGGCAGATTTCCTGGCGGTACGGTGCGGAGCTCCTCTAAGCGGCGGCTTATTGCAGCGCAACCGGCATGGGACGGGCGGGGCCAGGAGCAACGGGGATTGGCGGTGTGGGGCCGCGCTCAGAGCAGCGGCCGTCGATAGCGTAACCGGCATAGATCGGGCCGGGGCCAGGAGCAGCGGGCCCTGGCGGTACGGAGCCGCCTCCAATGAGCAGCGGCTTGCGGAAGCGTGACCGGCATAGATCGAGCCGGGGCCAGGAGCAGCGGGGCCTGGCGGTACGGAGCCGCGCTCCAATGAGCGGTAAAATTGCGGAAGCGTGACCGGCAGATGATAAGCCGGGGCCAGGAGCAGCGGGGCCTGGCGGTGCGGTGCCGCGCTCCATTGAGCGGCGGCCGTCAATGGCGAGTCCATGGGCAGCGTAGCAGGCGTGAGCGACGCTGGGAGCTGCCGATGTGGTCAGGGCATACACATCAGGGTCCGGCGGGACGAGGTCGCGCTCTGCAGAGCAGCAGACAGTGCGCATCGGGTCGGGCGCCGTTACACAGGGATCGGTGCAACGCCATCTATGTTCGTGCATTCCAAACTCGGAATGTTGGTTTGCGCCCTCGCTATCCTTTTCAATAACACACTTAAACCGATAGATGGCGCCGCCATCTGTGGTGCTAGATGAATTCTCAGATCTGTTATAAACTGCGCTATCTGTCGGGCACTCTCCCGAAGCCGATAGCCGCGACATCTCTCGGAAAAGAGTTTAAGCTGCGCCTGCCAAAGCGTATCCTCCAGAGAAGCTTCAATATCTCGGCGAGGCGTGGGCAGTGGTAGGGTTCATCGGTCGAGTCGTTTTTAGGCCCGCGGTCTGGCAAGCGGCCAGCGAATCAGCAGGATCGGCAGCGAGACACTTCTCGAGCTGCGCCTGCCAAAGCGTATCCTCCGGAGAAGCTTTCCTTCTCGGCAAGGCGTGGGCAGTGGCAGGGGTAATCCTGTAAGTCGTTTTTAGGCCCGCGGTCTGCTTCGAATCCAGCGAATCAAAGGATCGGCAGCACGACACTTCTCGAGCTGCGTCTGCCAAAGAGTATCCTCGGGAGAAGCTTCCCTTCTCGGCGAGGCGTCGGCAGTGGCAGGGGTCATTAAAAACACGTTTTATCTAAATTATATGATTAAGATATTTTGTTTGTAAAACTGTCGGCAGCGAGACACTTCTCGAGCTGCGAGAGAGTTTCGCGTATCCTCCGGAGAAGCTAATTAAAGAAATTAGGCGTGGGCAGTGGCAGGGGGTATGTAGAGCGTCGTTTTTAGGCCCGCGGTCTGGCAAGCGGCCAGCGAATCATCAGGATCGGCAGCGAGACACTTCTCGAGCTGCGCCTGCCAAAGCACGATGATCAAGTGAGCTCAAATTCTCGGCGAGGCGTCGGCAGTGGCAGGGGTCATCGGGCAGGTAATCTGGCAAGCGGCCAGCGAATCATCAGTATCGGCAGCGAGACACTTCTCGAGCTGCGCCTGCCAAAGCGTATCCTCCGGAGAAGCTTTCCTTCTCGGCGAGGCGTGGGCAGAGGCAGGGGTAATCCTGCGAGTCGTAGTGCAGCGAGCGGCAAAGCAGCTTGCGGCAGGGCTGCGAGCGGCGAGGCTGCGAGCGGTAGGGCAGCGAGCGGCAAGGCTGCCTTCGGTAGGCCTGCGAGCGGCAGGGCTGCTCTTGCGAGGCTGCGAGCGGCGAGGCTGCGAGCCGCAAGGCTGCGTGCGGTAGGGCAGCGAGCGGCGAGGCTGCGAGCGGTAGGGCAGCGAGCGGCGAGGCTGGGAGCGGCGAGACTGCGAGCGGCGAGGCTGCGAGCGGTGAGGCTGCGAGCGGTAGGGCAGCGAGCGGCGAGGCTGCGAGCGGTAGGGCAGTGATCGGCAAAGCAGCTTGCGGTAGGCCTGCGAGCGGCGAGGCTGCGAGCGGTAGGGCAGCGATCGGCAAAGCAGCTTACAGTACGCCTGCGAGCGGCGAGGCTGCGAGCGGTAGGGCAGCGAGCGGCGAGGCTGCGAGCGGTAGGGCAGCGAGCGGCGAGGCTGCGAGCGGTAGGGAAGCGAGCGGCAAGGCAGCCTGCGGTAGGCTTGCGAGCGGTCATTTGAAATGGCTTAAACCATGTTTGGTCACCAGATCTGATGACCAAGGAGCGTTCTAACCTTCCTCCTTCTCATCTCCTTCCCATCCTAAATCCCCTCAGCCTCACAATATACCCCACACTGGATCCGAACAGTTAGGAGCAGTTGATACTTATATGCCCGTATTCACAGCATAAAATGAGCTTACTTTTGGCACATAGACACCCTCATCAGACACTTCTATCGTATTATCTCCTCAGTGGTAAAATCAGTCTGTGAACAGGAGTAAATTTGAGCAACGGAAACGATATTGTGGTGAGTACATAAGATGGGAATAATTAAACAACCTCCGCATATATTAAATGGAAATTAGTAATACAGCCATGTAGAAGTGGAAGGCTTCTCGGGAGATAGGGGATGATGGAGTGGCCGTCAAGGCTTCGAAGGGTGGTGTTGAATAGAGGTTCTACCAGGCGGGGAGGGAACGTGGGGAGGACGTGTATAAAGCTCGACAAGGTTTCGTAAATTCAATTATATTCAGACGCAAGATGCCGATTCAAAACGAATACATCTCGATACAGCAGCGCCCCTCGAAATTGGGTAATATCCAAGAATTCAATAATATTAGAACATGGCGTTGATTGTAGTTCCATCGTGATTTTTTAAATTTATTTTTTTATTAATTTCAATACATATTTTGTCATTTAATTTATAAAATTTTACAAAGCTAATAAAGACAATTTGTAATGTTTTTCTTAGTCCTCCTCACTATAGGTTCCTGTGCTGAGGCGGACTAGGTTTTATTTAAAAACTCCTACAAAGTTCTTTTCAAGACGCTGGATAACTCCTCTTCTTTGATTTCTTTGAGCCAGCTTAGTGAAGAGATATTTATAATTTATTTGTCCAAAAGCAGTTTTAAATTGAGGTGTATTCATAATGTCATTTTGGTCCGTTCTTGTTCGGTGAAAATTAAGATTCTGTAATATTGGATTTCGCTTTACGGAAACCAATCATACTGAATTCAAAAACAAAACCTTTTTTATCTTTACACCATATAGTATGAAGGTAAGAGTGTAAGGAAGGTGTGAGAAGATGATACTTGAATGGAAATGTATAATAATAAAAAAATGTAATAACTTTTTGAAGCTTATAAACGTCATTGTAATGTATGTTTTAATAATTGGAGATTTTTTTTTAATATTAAGAAATTAAATGAAGAAGACATTAACGGTTCAATCATTAAATTGAAGTACGATATCAATAAAAATGACAGAAAGCAATACGCTCAGTGGGATAAAAGCGCTGATCGGGATTTAAAAAAAAATATATATACATTTATTATTTTTTTAGATTACTATTTTCAAAGTATTACTACGCCAATGAAGATAACTTGCTCTTAAGTTCGGTGTAGAAGTTAAACGTGTAATTACAATAAGAATACACAGTTAAACATAATAAACAGGGCTATATAAATAACGAAAATTAAGTACTAGAAATTAGGTAGCATTAATGGATGTAAATACGGCTTATTATTTTGTTTATTATTATTTATTTTTTTATTTCATTTTAATTAGTGCGACTGTTACCTTTGTTTTATGAGTCTTTTCTGTTTCACATTTAATTTGCGATTTATTAACATTATCTCCATTTTGTGTACTTTTATTACTTAGTTTTATAACTGCGCTACCGGTTTCGAAACATCCGTGTCATTCACTGGCGTTCTTAAAACTAACTTAAATTAAACAACTACTAAAATATTAAAGCACAACTAATACAATTAAGTAACAGAGGTACATAATGGATAAAACTCTTCAAACAAAATAGAAATTGTTACATAGCTAATGCTCAACAAAGGCAAAAATGTTAGTTTCAAATATAGATTATTATGAGTTTCGTGAACACCTTTAGGAGAACCGTTTACGTGGTTGTTTTAAATGTGATACAACTATTGATGTTGTTTTATTTCGTTATTTTTGCTATATATGTAAATTGGGTATAGAATTTGAAGAATTTACATCTCCGATCGAGTCATTAAGTCCAGAGTGGAAGATACTCTCAGTATAGCCCTGGTGAAAGACCACCATTCAGGATTGAAACGTTGCTTGATATGGCTTTTAGCCGTGTTTGGTGACCAGATCTGAATAGTCAGGTATTTCCTCACCTCTCTCTTCCCCTCCTCAATACCTTCAGCCTCACAACATTCCCCAATTGGGAATGCCAGAGTTTCACTGGTTCCAGACGGTTGGGAGCAGTTGGGACTCTTGTGCGATATTCTTGTAAAAAAAAGGATGGAAGTCCGATTAAATAAATTGCTATAGTCTTACAACACCTCTATTAGGTAGAGTGATATGAAGCATCCAATAAACTACTGTTTCGTAGAGCCGCCCATAGACATAAACCTGAACAATATTACGTTCTAAGCCTTCCAACTAGTACAAATATCAAGTTTGCCAACAGAGTTTCAATATTGACAGCTGGATGCGGACTGAAAACGTAAACGTAAACGTATAGTCAAGTTAAGGCAGTAAATATATGAGTCAAAGGGCTAGTCGTCGAACCGTGCGACGCTTGTGTTGACTCTGCTAACGAGACTGGGACTTCCAAAGTGAAGGCGCCTAATGAACTGAAGGAAATTGTACCGAGACCAATGAAAAAATGTGCGAATTTATTCAAGGTAGTATTTTTACTTTGAGATTATTTATCCAAGGTATTGGAGGGAAACTTATTAAATAAGATTTTTTTGCTTGTTTTTGAAAGGCGGTAAATGGGGGGAAGATTTTTAACGAGAGTGGAATTGAAGGAATTCTGTGAATATTTGTTGCTGGTTGTTTAAGTTTATGATATTTAAATATATTATTTATGAATTGTTTCGTATTCTTTTTGCCAAAATGTATTTTTAGGAGTGGCAAGAGTCATATAAAGGGAGGCATACTTATCATCGAACCCCTGTTAAAAACATAGGGATTAATATTCTTCACATTCATAGTAAAGGTAAATGCTTTGATAATTTAGATGCCTTGGAATTAAAGAAATCCCTTTATGATAAAGAGTCTATTATTAACAATCAAAAAACTTATCTCACAGCCCGTTTTTAAATATATTTCCTTTCACACCTTCCTCAATCTCTATCTCTTCCCCCACTCTACTAATCCCTGGTCACGCCCCCACCCCCACTGTGATACCTAATACGTATGTTCGGTAATGATTTTGTAATATTGTTTAGTAAAAATTTTGCCCTGCTGCTGGAATGGTTGTTCCGAAACCGGATGGCGTTAAAAACAATAAGTGGTTAAAACGGTAATTTAATCAATAACATGTTTTTTAAACAATGTAAATAAGTAAATATCTACATGTTTCGAAACCAATTATTCCTTCGTCAGGATACATACAATGTATACTGATAAATTACGACATAAGCACAAACAAAAATAACAAGAATTAGCGGGAGACGGTATATAATTGAAATAAACATAATTGTTATAAAATAGTAATTATTATATTTAAATTAATAATTAGAAACTCAAATAAAAATAATAATAATAAAGCACCATAATAAAAACAGTTATTCTGAATAAAGACATATATTAGAATTTTTTTTAAATATTTATTCACATCCTTTTGGGGCGTTTACCATATTTATTTCCGCCTACTCCTTCCAACTCACGTGTACTGCGGAACACAGTGGGAATACAACAGTAAGACCAGCACTCAAAACTCAAAAATGGTCCTAAACATCACTTTGCAGGTTGCCAACTCAAGCAATATCACAAATGATTTATTTGTAAATTCTATACGGGTAGTTAGGAAAATGTATAAGTTTTCAACGACTATAATCTTCAAACGTTTACGTAAAATTCCATTACATATTTCTTACAGTATTTAAAAGATTACAGTTTGGGGATTATTATCTTTTGAAACATTATACACGTGAATAATTACTGATATAGAATTAATAGATAAATCCGGCATATTATTTATTCAGTTAGCAACCTCCAAATAGCATATTTTTGGATGATGACCGTTAATTTATTGATATTTTTTTTATATTTTGCCTAAGATATTCACCTTTTTTAGGTTAAATATGTGGTATTTGCCACATGATTGAACACATCCGACCTGCTGGAAAATAGGTCACTGAGGTTAGAAAGGAAATTACAAAAACAGTATTCTGAATGTACAGGAAGGGCCGATTTAGCGAACCCAAATCGAAAAAGAAATGTGTAAACACATCATGGTTCTGTGTTTACCTTTATCAATGGGCAAATGTGGAGAAAGTTTATTTGGTCATAGCCTTTCGTATTACCCAACCTCACACTTGGCATCAAAACAAACATATAATCAATATATATTATAAAAGAAAGTCCAAAATAACGTGCTGCCCGCAAAAACCCAGAAACGAGTCCCGGTACGATCAAGGGAGTTATATGGTGTGGTAGATCTCTATCCCTCTCCCAGGATGAGGGTTCCGTTTTTACCTAAAGGGCGTGATTTTGAAGATATAGGGGCTGGAAATATCGTCCTCTAGAAATTTCACGAACGGTCTTTCGGAAAATTCTAGAAGGTTAGTTAAAACTGTAGAACGTTCTGGAAGGAATGGCGCAGTATGTCCGTGAGTCTAGAAGGTTCCGGAAAGTTCTAGAAGGTTTGATAATGCTCTAGGAAGTTATGGAAGGAGAAAGTTCTAGAAGCTTTCAGAAATGAATGGCGGAGTGTGGCGGTGAGTCTGGAAAGTTCTAAAAGGTTCGATAATCTTAATTTTAACCAATATATTTTATAAAAAAAAGTATTCGAGAGCATTTTCCAACATTCCAGAACATTCCAGAACATACCGGAATATTCTGGAATGTTAGGGGAATAGGGAATCGACAACATCATTGGGGAACACCCCAAAACACCCTCGAATGTTGTCCTGAGCGAAGCCGGGTACCCCAGCCATTAAGAATATAAAAAAACACACACATAATAAAGTTAAGCTTTTCTTCAATCAGGTGTTAATTCCCCAACGCATGTGGGTCAATTTTGGGTGGTAAGCAGCTTAATGTACAAACCTTTTGAGATGAGATGATTGACATAACACATTAAATTAAAACTTTGAAAAATGCGTCACCCTTTAAAATATTTTTGAAAGTCGACATATCGCACTCAACTAATTCATGGACCAAGTTGAACCACTTTGTTATTTGTAAAAGTTATTTCGTCATTCTCCGTGGGAAACTACTATTAATTCAACCATTGTTGTGGAGCGGACTTTCGATTATTTTCCCATTAAAATACCTTTGTTGTGTTCCGGTTAAAAGTCAAAATGAATAATTAAGTGCTTATTAACTAACTAACTAACTAACCATCACGCCGTTTCCCCGCAGGGGTAGGCAGAGAGGACGGACCGCCAAACAACTCGATCTTGGCATACACTTCTTGCTTCATTCACTTTCATACGACGTCTCATACATTCTCTTCTGTTATTCCGACTTCTGACATGGCCCGACTCAAGTATTTGATTCACTTGATCGTTCCATGTCTTCCTTGACCGTCCCGTGCTTCTTCTTCCATTCACATTCGCTTCAAATATTCTCCTTATACTCCTTTTTTCGTTTATTCGCTCTACATGCCCAAACCATCTAAGTGTCTCTTTCTTAATCTTGCTCACTACGCTTATATCAATCTTGCATTCTTCACGAATCTCAACATTTTTCAAACGATCATTCATGGTTTTACCACACATTCGTTTCAGAGATCTCATTTCTACAGCATTCAGTCTACTTTCATCTTTCCTCAGCCAGTTTCATGCCTCGTTGCCATACATCAGGATTGGTATCAGCACTCCATTGTGGACTGCTAGCTTCGCTTCTTTGGACAACTTTTTGTTTGCGCCAACTGCGTTCTGTCCCCCGTTAATGGAGTTTCCATCTTAGATACGGGGGACTGTAGACCTTCCATAATGTTAGCAATCAGCACCGCATCATCAGCATACAATAGTCTATTCTCACTATAACCGAAGTTAGCCGTTAGTACCTACCTGAAGTAATTAATAGAATATTTTGAAACTTTTCGTAGTCCGCGATATTGTAAATAATTATAAATATTGTAACTGTAAATAATTTTTATCTAAAATCTAAAATATAATAATGTTTTAAATAAATACGTACTCTTCTTATGACGATAACCTTCTAATAAATATAACATCAATGACAAATAGGATTTAAACAGTAACTGCAATATCATGCAATGTGCAATGTTTTCTAATATAAATATATGTGTCCTGTGCGTGCAAAATCATACCTATCCTATCATCTCAAGCGAAAACTTTATAATTTAACGTTTTAATCTGGAGTGACCTTCCAGGTAAGTATGTATCTGTATCCGAACATAATAAGATAAACCCAAGTAGTAGCAAGTAGTATTTGTTCAGAACCCCTGAGGTGATTTTTCACAAAAACTCTCTATACACGTCATCCAAGTATTATTATAATTAACAGTTCTGTACTACTGTTTTTGAATTTCAAAATTTTTGTGATATTTTGTAATTTTTATAATATTGTTTAATTGCTGTTATATAATTGGAGTTTGATATCACTATAATAAAACTATTCAACATATTTTAAAAAAATCGGCATACTTATATGTTTCTATAATTTCGCTACTATTTGTATGACAATTAATATTTATTGTATTATATTATATTGTTGAATTAAACTCCTGCTGACAAGCATCTTGTAGTAGCTTAGTGGGTAGAAAATCCCACTGCACGAAAAAAATACCATACACTTTAAAAAAAATAAAAAAATAATAGTAGATTATTTCTGTGCGAATTGTATTTATATGAACTATTGAAATTTACAATACTACTTTAGGATTTTCTAGCTTAACTAGATGTGTAAAAATATCAGAATAAAACGTAACGAATTACACATAGTGCAATATAACTTTTTGCAAACTTACATAACCCACTTTTAACAATAATTTGCAACTTATTTAGAGTAAAAAATAGATATATCAATAAAGTATTAAATAAAGTGGTTCTCCTATTCTTAATCCTTTGGTGTCGTTCATTAATTATTCAGTATTTGAAGCATTTAGAAACTTATTATGTATTGTCGAAATATTTACTACGGTTTATTAGTAATATAAAAATATTTGTATTTATTTTGTATATCCTAGATTTTTTATTGACCAAATTGAATAACAAATGACAAGAAATTTATTCCCGATTGCTTACAAATTTAAAATGAAAAGGGTGAATAGTGTATCGCGCAGTGCGAGACGCGCAACTCTATTCTGAACATTCATTTGTTAGTCTCACAGTGCATGCTGTGCGACCGTTAAGGGTTAACCCCCACCTTTCTATTTATGGATGCTATTTAGTGTATATAAAATTAATTAAAATAAATGATTATCGGTAGGTACTCACCAAATCAATCAGCTGCGACAGTCTCAGTCCCAGTTTGACAAGTACAGTGTTGTTATTGTTGGTAACGGGTCGGATGAGGCGATTGTAGGTGCTGAGGAGATCATCATAGAGCCTCTTGGCGTCAGGGTTCCCCGCGCAGAGCTGGGGGCTCAGGAAGATGGCTGTCACAAACGTCAGAATCGCGCGCGAAAATATTCCACGACCGGTCTTTGAATCAGAATTTTTCCAGAATGGATACATTTTGGAAATTTTATTTTTATTTTTTGTTTTGATGAAAATAAAGCACTTGTTTTACCATTTCCAAGTATTACAAACTTTTATACATTTTAAATATTTTTTGTTAACTCCAGTTCTCGTTAGATAAATCGAAAAAAAATGCAGATTTTGAGATCACTTGTGCTTTTAGTCGTTTATTTATTAACTGTGTTTGTAAAACTAAAAAATGTTATAATTGAGTGTTCATCTTTTATAACCGAGAGATTTATTTGAATGTTATTGTATTATTGTGATGTATTGTTTGAGATGAATTTATTTTATTTTATATTAAGTATTGTCACTTGCCGGAACGGAGTTTTAATTGCACCCGAAAAACTTCCCCTCGCATAGCTTCTGTCAAAACAGAGAACACTCTTTTTTTAGGTTAGGTTATTTCCAACGCCCTACAACCTCACAACATGCAGAAGAATCCCTCATATTTTCATAATGATTCACGAAAACATTGTATTTTTCACAAATTTAGTCCATTCTAGCGACAAAACCGATTGTTTTTCACAGAAAATATCATTTAAGCACTAGGAAGATAGAGAAATACGATGTCTCTATGCGTCGACTCCAGCAAATAAGTATACAGACCTATAGCTATGTTCACTCCGATACCGTTACTCCATTTTCCCATTTTGCGAACCCGAACAGAGGAGCTCGCAATACAGGAATACTGAGTTTAGGGTCCTGCGAGACAGGGTGTCGTCCTGCTCTAGCGAGAATACTGTCTCTCTCTGCGGGCAAACTTCTCTCTCTCTTTCGTAGTATTCAAGAAATAAGAGGGGTATAGTCTATTCGGTTGACAAGCCTTCCTGAAAAATATCAATTATAACTTTATTTGATCGCACGTGTAACAGTCGTACGCAGGATGTACTCTAATATTTATAAAATAATAACATCGATCAAAGCAGTTAGTTACAAAATGTTTAAAATAGTTGTTTGAGACAATTAACAAATTAACAAACAACGGAAACATCAAATTGAAAGTACGATATTTCTAATAAAAATTAAATTGATAAAAATCTTTTAAGGGTCAACATTTAAAAATGGTCCTAAATTTCACTTTGCAGATTGCTAACTCAAGCAATACCACAAATTATTTATCTGTAATTTGGGAAGGTAGTTAGGAAAATGTATAAGGTTTAAAAATGCAAAACTTTTCTAACTGTTGTCAGTAGAATCTATGAAATACATCCCAAAATGTCTGAAAATAGGTGCAGTTGAAAACCAATGAAAGCAGTTTTGTACGTTTAATTTAATATTTCAGTACGTATTTCATATTAAAAAAAATCAGTATTTAATCATTGTCTTTTGAAACCTTACACATTTTCCTAATTAAATATATGTATCATTCGTAGTATTCCTTCAGTAAGCAACTTGCAGGTGTACATTTTCGTGTATAATTCGGCATTCCTTTGTGGTTTTCTATACTTTGAATCACTGAAATTCAGAAATAGTAATGAAATAATTTTCGTAAAATTTTTACGGTAATTTTGTTAATGTCAATATCCCATTTGTTAGCGAAATAGAGCACAGTTTCCTTGGTCCAGGCTTGGAAGTTAGGGATCGATGTATTTGCGCATGCGCCCTTCTGTGTTGCCCCCTTTCCTTCCAAAACATCTCCGTTCAACCGTCATCTCACACGTTGTCATGGTAATAAACATCTACAGGTTTCAGTTATTATGTGTCCGACGGTTGGTTAGGCCATGAATCAACGTATTGAATAGACAATGTTACAAAGCCCACAATATAGGTTTATAATACAATAATATTAATCAAATGTTCAATTATTTGCATGAAAACGCCTTGCAACTTTATATTTTCAACAGACGAAGATTAAAAAAAATGGATCCAGAAAAACGGTCCATTTTTAGAAGATAATTAGAAGATAAAATAAACTTTTTTTTTAATCATTGAAGATAATATTTACATAATAATTATAATAATCGGATAATTTTTATAGCGCCGTTTTTGTGAAAAATCACCTCAAGAGAATTATTTGCAATCTAGATAGTGTCTTGGATATACCTATCCGTTTTTTATTTATATCGGAAGATAATTAACTTTGACAAATATATTGCATTGTGGTTCATAGGGTTCAATAAATAATTACAATAAAAATTGAACATATCTAAAATGAACTTTGAAACGGAAAAGACAGAGAAAACAAAATAAAGTAACGGTCATATCTGGGACTCGAATCGAGGACATCTCGGTCTATCCGGAACCAGCGCTTAAACCAATTAAGCTAATGGCACCTAAATGCTTTCCGCATTTTTTACCGATACCACACTTCAATTAAATACACATCTCATTGTAATATATTTTTAATTATTGGTGATAATATTAACAACTCTCAAAATGAAACATGAAAACGATTACGGCAGCAGTTAGGAGTTGAATCTAGGACCTGATGGTCTATCCGGGACCATGCGCACTAATCCACTGAGCTATGGCTACCTCAATTTTATCGGTATTATAATTCGATTTCTAAGAACTTATAATATCATATTCAATTAAATACCATATATTTTTGGCTGACATGTTTCTATATTGACTACAAGATTCTACCAGAATTTATTTGCGATCTAGGTAGTAGCATCGTTATTATAAC